>JAANDH010001176.1:0-75862 GCA_011799765.1 Nymphaea thermarum
ACAGTTCAGCACGTGAGATCGGACACCCCATTCCGGATCCTTGCTTGCTTCCATGGCCATCAAATGGTGACCACCGTCGTCAGCCTCCTCAAGGCCACTCAGGCCACCCCAAAATCCCCCATCAAGCTCTCTGCCCTGCACCTCATCCACGCCAGCACCCGTTGCACCACCCTTTTCGTTGATGCTAACAATTCACTCAACAACGACGAAGATGATCACAAGGATCCGATCCGCATCGCCTTCAAGAATCAGCAGTCGATGCGGAACATCATCGTTGAGCATTTCACGAGGTTATCGTCTTACTCCACCATGGACCAGGACATTACCAACCTTGCTGCCGAAACCGACTCCGCCTTCATCATCGTTCCTTTGCAACAACATAGCTCTGATACTGCAGAATTTAGCGGGAAGCACTTCAGGAGCGTCGCCTTGAAAATTCTCACAAGCACACCCTGTTCAATGGGAATCCTTGTCAACCGAGGCCTGGTGCGGACCTGCACCGACGCGTTCAGGCACGTTGCCGTCCTGTTCTTCGGCGGCCCCGATGACCGGGAAGCACTGGCTTTTGCAGCGAGGATGGGGAAGCAAGAGGGCACCACCGTCAACGTCGTGCGTGTCCTGCCTTCTTCCCAATTGCTGAAATCAGACAGGGTGGGGGAACAATGGATGGCCATTCCTGGCATGTATGTCGATGGTGGTGACAGAGAGAAGGTGGTCGATGACTACTGCATTGGTCATTTCCAGATGGAGATGGCCGGCAAGAAGTCTGTGTCATACATGGAGAAATTCGTCTCCTGTGGGCCGGAAACAGTGGCGTTTATACAGTCCATGAGCCAAGATCATGAGCTCTTCATAGTGGGGAGGTGCCAGCCGACGATCAATCTGGGGATCATCTCAGGGATGGAGGAATGGCATGAGTTCCCGGAGCTGGGTTTGATGGGGGACTTATTGGTCTCCCCGGATTTTCCGGTAGTATCGGTGTTGGTCGTGCAACAACACGTATGGCGGAAGTCTGGGAGTGACACCTCCATCCGGTCACTAGGAAGAGGAAAGCAATCTAACGCCATGGGAGAGTGGGATTCTTCTCGTGGTAACTTGCATCGCAGGCAGGCCGCAAGTCAGAGGGACCCTGGTTGGGAGTGGAACCTGCATCTTGGTTTTTGAGAGAAGTTGGTAGTTTTTCTAAGAAATACAGAGGAGGACTCTCCTCTTTCCTCTCCTTTATAGACAGCTTTCTTCTCGTGCTGTAGCAACAGGATATGCTTGCAGAGTTTTTTAGAGTTAAAGCAAGCTAATTAATGTCCACGTTGCATGGTGGTTGTAAATTGATTTAATACGATTGCAATTGTAAATCAAGAAATCCTTTTAGATCTGTTTGATTACTTTTAACTTTAGATTTATCGAGCAAAAGGTCGGCCTTAAAATGCATGGTTCGTCAAAGCAAGTCAAATAAAACCCACAATTGAGACTCATGGAAAGAGAACAGATGAAGAGAATGAAGCAGATAATTAAGTGGTTCGGTCCAAGGACCAACATCTATCAACAAAACAGAACCATTAATAGCTGTGTTCGCTGTTTTCTAGTTGATAGCTCGTTCAACATGTACAAAGCTTTGAAGACATTACTTGTAAATCCCAACGTAACACCATAGGTGGTTTCACAAACCAAAATCATGGCAATATATAAATCTCTGAACAGATAGATAAGCATCAGTGCAAACTTACCAGCAATTACTGCTGCATCCATTGAACGCCTTTTTCAACATATTGTGATATCTTTAAACTAGCAAACGGTCACATAAAAAAAAGAAGGGAATACCTAATTAAATACGATCTCATATCCCAAGATTGTGAAAAATTAGATCCTAATATTGAGTTTTGAGTTAGTACCGAGTTTCTCCTAATGGAGTGATTGGAATTGGGCGTGATTTAATCAGGATCCAGACAACATAAGATCCAACTTTATAGCCAACGACATCTATATCTTGCATTCAACAAATTGGGGTTCGATGCGGATGTAAATTTCGCGGCAAAATGATAGTAAAATTTGATACTGGCTGCAAATGCCAAGCAAAACGATCAGTCTGCTTTTAAACCTCAAGCGAACTTCCTCCTAGATTGTGCTGAAAGTTTTCAATGGAGCATCAATCATACTAAAGTATTTCAATATCCATACATATACACATTATATGTAAAGCTAAAAAAAAGAAAGTATTAGTAACAATGGCTATGTTATTAAAATATGCTAGCAAATATGCTCATCTATGAAGTTAGCTTCTATCTGATAGAAAACCCTTGTCAGATAAGTTTCATGTTAAAGAAAATGTCATGTGGCCATTGTTTTCACATTACAC
This sequence comes from Nymphaea thermarum, assembly GCA_011799765.1. Classification (NCBI taxonomy): domain Eukaryota; kingdom Viridiplantae; phylum Streptophyta; class Magnoliopsida; order Nymphaeales; family Nymphaeaceae; genus Nymphaea; species Nymphaea thermarum. The sequence continues at coordinate 2,354 of JAANDH010001176.1, forward strand.
CAAGTTTGTATTGCACATGGAATGTAAATAAAATGGCTAATCTATCTTACTAAACGGCCGAGTTGGCAGATGGAGAACAGTCAATATTTAATGTTGTGTTTCTTCCATCAAATGAAAGGAGTGGGAAGCAGTGATTCCATGTTGTTCTCATTTTCCATTAGAACTAGCATTTACCATTCTCTTCAACTAGCATTGCCCATTCTCTTCAATGTCGACGGAGTAGAAGGGTGTGTTACTTATCTTTTCTAAAGTACTTTTGTCTTAAAAGAAGGACATTTTTCACTTCTGCAACTTCATCCCTATAAAGGGTCTCTTTTTTGTTTGCTACTTGGGTAGGATCGTATTAAACATATTAGATTAAAACTTAAGAAATACGTTTCATCTGTTTTGATAATTTATGTGGTGCTAGCAATTAAAAAATTACAAACAATCGCCTACAAGCAAGATTAATTTATAGATCAAACGGCACCATTTCAAAAGGCCCTTGATGTTTTTAATCTCAACAAAAATGGGCATCATCCGGAGACAATGTTCCAACTTCCTGATGCTACTTGAGGCTATCATGGGACAGAAATTTTTGTCTAATGAAGATACACAAGTTCAATTTAAAATTCTCACATGTAACTGAAGCTTAACAAATTTCCATGTTCAGTGGACCAAATTGCTATGTTAAGAACGGAGAGAGATTGAGAGAAAGAGAGAGAGAGAGAGGGAGGGAGGGAGACTCACATGTTACCGTAGGCGTGTGAGGATGGAAAAAATAGGAGTCTTCAGTCCAACCAAAATGTTTTTGTGGATGCCGTTATTTTCGCCGAAGACTAAAATGGCGAAACAAGAGTCGACTGCAGCACCTGCATCGTTCAACAAAGTAGGAATATTGCACCTGAACCACAAAAAAGGACGCCTCCCAACCTCTTAGCGACCACAGTTTTCCTGCTCCGCAACCTCCACTAGAAACAAAATTTACCTTTTCTTTTCATGTTCTTCTTCCACTTTACTTATATATGAAATGGGGAAACATGGGCAGNTCCCCAAAGTTTCCACAGACATCTTGGTAGGATCCTTTCTCTTTCTCACAAAACAGGAAGACACATTGGAATGTTAATATGTTAAACAGTAATTATATACACATTGGAATGTTAATATGTTGTTTAAAATGTTATCTAACAAGAATTTAAGAAATTTAGGATATACCAATTTGTGCACACACATGCACCTTATATATATAAAAAAGATGTGCAGCCACAGATGTTTTCTGTTCAACACAATAGAAAACCAAAGAAGTAACTATGGTACCCAAATAACGATAAATATGTGAAAGGCAGGTTCCATTATGCCTCTTCTTCATCCTAAATGGAATTATGGAATGTAATGATACATGGATCCATATGTATATCTATTTAATGTATGATTGTTACGACATCACATTGACAACTACTTTACTTCTCTTTCTACCAAATGGATTAAGAATTAGAGCAGATATATATAAGAAATGTGGTTTTTAAGATAAATTGTTAACTGCTCTTTTACGCTGTGTGCAAAAATGAAATGGCGACGCGGCAGGCAAGCCTGTTGCTGGATTCAAATTTTGAATATGGATATGCAGATATCTGAGAAAATGGATCCAAATAGAATCCTATCCACTGACATCCCTATACCTTATAAATCTTTGACGACATTTACGATCGAATCTTCAATACGAGATTAGACTTTCTCATAATGGGATGGTACATTCTATCTCCATCCCCTATAAACTCTCAAACATTTTTAAAACTTGCCTATATATATATATATATATATATATATATATATATATATATATATATATATATATATATATATATGTTTACCACTAATGAGCACCAAATTAACTTTATTAATAATCCAATAGTTCATAAATTGTCCTGTATAAAGTGAAGTCCACGAAAGTGTTAATAAAAATTGAAGGGCCTTTGGTAGGTGGTAAAGGCATTTTAACACGGAATTAAATGCAGTGAGCTAACTCCAAAAAATGCTCTGCAACTGCTTCACAGAGTTGCAGTTACCGCTAACTGCTTAATTCAGAACAAAGTGTATTTATGTTGTACCAAGTATAATTTTCGTTTCGTAATGAATTCGTTAGGAGAATCGAACAACACTTTTGGTCATGAAGTTCTCATATTTTTCTGGTGCCACTGGAGTTCTCCTATAAAAGACCTTGCAATCCTGAAGTAACCACTCGGCATGGACTGATAAACTGAAAGAAGATGAAATGATTTAAACTCTTCATAAACTTTAAAAGCCAGAACCAATGTTGCAAAATCTCTCCTAGCAGTCAAGAAATAAATCTTTAGGATGGGTGCAAACACAAACAGATTCGATCTGTGGATTGAAGTAGATACGAGGAGAAAACAGGTCAAGAGATTCATCTCAACTAAGTACAAGAGGAGACAATCGTTGATGAACACGATTCCCAAGACACTAAGTCCGATGGATTTTCTAACAACCCCAGGCACCTAGCTTTTAATGGTATCTCTCCTCTTTACTGAGGAAAAAGGCAAGTTTTTTGGGTTCCTCTGCTTCCACTTCCTTTTGAGTCCATCCACAATTACTATATGCCTCTATTTCTCTTCATGTGAATCAATATATACCTCTCTCTGCTCTCGGCTGGCTTCCATCTCCACCCACCCCCTTCCCTACCAACTTCTTCCTTGGCCTCCACCGGTTCTCACCATCCCCATCCTCTCCATCTTCCACAAGCTCCACTCCCTTCTTGTGAATTTTCCTCATGAAAGAGGTAAGGAGGAAGAAACGTGTAAAGGAGGGAAAGACTCAAGGCAGAATAGGCGAGTCAAATTAATTCCTTTCATTCCATTGTGCCATATATATACAATGATTTTATTACAATGGTACAAGAGGAAACATCCTTAACGAGGATGTGTTAAACTTGGAAAGGGGAGGAAGAGAGACGTTTGACAGAGTGACGTTGGAAGTTTTGAACGTTGGAAGGTCGATTGGATTATGCGACCTCTTGATCCAACGTTACAACTAAATTTAACACTCCCCCTCAAACTGGTGTGTAAAGATTTGTGACACCCAGTTTGCATAGAAGACGATTAAAACCTTCTTTTCCAAGCGCCTTAGTAAATAAATCGGCTATTTGATCCTTGCTTCGAATATAGCACGTTCGGATGATCCCTTCAATCAATTTCTCTCGTACGACATGACAGTCAAGTTCAATGTGTTTTGTTCGTTCATGAAACACTGGATTTGCAGCAATGTGTAATGCAGCTTGATTGTCGCAGTATATAGTTACTGGCGATATTTGACTAAAACCCATGTCATGTAATAGGTATCTTAGCCATGTTATCTCACAGACTACATTTGCCATTGATCTATATTCTGCTTCTGCAGATGATCTGGATACCGTGTTTTGCTTCTTTGTCTTCCAAGATATAGGCACTGATCCAAGAAAAACACAATAACCAGTGACAGAGCGCCGTGTTTGTTGACACGCGGCCCAATCTGAATCACAGAAAGCACTTAATTGCATATTATTTTCTTTCTTCATAAGAATGCCTTGACCCAGATGCTTTTTGAGGTAATGGATGACGCGAAATGCTGCTTGTAAATGTGGTAGTCGAGGTTGTTGCATGAATCTGCTTAACACATGCACAACATATTGTATGTCTGGCCGAGTGATACTCAAATATATTAACCTCCCAACAATTCGACGGTATTGTGTCGGATCCTTAATGAAGTCTCCATGCTCGATGTCTAAGTTATGCTTTTGTTTCATAGGAGTATCAGCTGGTTTTGCTCCCAAAAGACCTGCTTCATGAATAATGTCAGTTGCATATTTTTGTTGAGAAATATATATTCCTTTGGCTGAGCGAGCGATTTCAATCCCTAAAAAATATTTGGGTTTGCCCAAATCTTTCATGTGAAATTTTTTGCATAAGAAGGTTTTGAAATTGTCAATTGCTGCTTCTGTATTACCCGCAATTATTAAATCATCAACATATATTAGGATAACAATAAAAACCTTACCATGTCTAAAGGTGAATAATGTATGATCAGCTTTAGATTGTACGAACCCATATTCTTCAAGGGAAGTTGAAAGTTTATAAAACCAATTTCTTGGGGATTGTTTCAAACCATAAAGAGATTTGTGCAATTTACATACCTGGTTCTCCCCTTGTTTTGAGTATCCGTGTGGTATTTTCATGTATACTTCTTCAAGTAGGTCTCCATGCAAGAATGCATTATTAACAACCATTTGGCACATGATCCAATCTTGATTGGCTGCAATAGTGAAGAAAGTACGTACCGTTACCATCTTTGCAACGGGTGCAAAAGTTTCGTTATAGTCCAGCCCCTCTTGTTGAGAATATCCTTTAGCGACCAAACGAGCTTTATATCTTTCAATGGATCCATCCGATCTCAACTTGATCTTGTAGACCCATTTACTCCCAATTGGTTTCACTCCTTTTGGATGTGTTGTAATAGTCCAAGTCTTATTCTCTTGAAGTGCACGAATTTCGCAATCCATGGCATCTCTCCATTCCTCGTACTGGACGGCTTCTTCATAAGTTTGAGGCTCAGATTTTGACATAAGAGAGGTGAGAAACGCAAAATGTTTATTAGAAAAGCGTTGAAAAGAAATAAACTTGTTTAAGTCATACCTTGTTCCTTGTTGGCGACCTGACATGAGAGTGTTATTAGTTGAAGGTGAGGCGAGGAGGGTGCAAAAATAGTCCTTCAACCAAGTTGTGGGTTTTTTGATCCGAGCGGATCTGCTAATGGGTCCGGAAGTCTGATTAGGATCAAGAGAAGGGTTTGGCTCGTTGGACTCTATGGGTACAATAGAGTCTCCTTGATGTTCAAGATTCAAAGAATTTTCATTCTCTAAGTAGGTTGGTTCTAGATCTAGTGGTGTGCTAGAGAATGTTCTACTGGTTTCCTCTTGGTAGTTAACTTCGTCTTGAATGTAAGGTATGGGTAAAACAAGTTTATTTTCATCATCTTTTTTGTTTTGGAAAGGAAAGATATGTTCATAAAAAATAACGTCACGACTAGAAAACACTTTGCGAGTTTCGATATCATACAACTTGTATGCTTTTTGCCCCTCGAGATATCCAATAAATATGCATTTGGACGCCTGAAGCTCAAATTTATCCTTTTTGTGATGAGTGTTAGTGGCGTAGCATAGAGAGCCAAAAATTTTCAAATGTTTAATATTGGGTTTTTTCTTGAACAACCTTTCAAAAGGAGTTTTTCCATCAAGTTTTGAAGAGGGAATACGATTTATCAAATAGGCAGCCGTTAAAATACATTCTCCCAAAAAACGTATAGGAAGATTTGATTCAAACCGGAGAGCCCTAGCAACCTCGAGAAGGTGTCTATGCTTACGTTCTACTACACCATTTTGTTGTGGTGTAACAACACAACTGTGTTGATGAGTAGTCCCTTGATTTTGTAAAAAGTCTTTCATTTCGAGTGAGAAAAACTCAGTTCCATTATCTGATCGTAAAGATTTAATTTGGCAGTTAAATTAGGTTTTGATAAAATTTTTGATGACATGGAGCGTTTCGTACTTATGTCTCATTAAGAAAATCCAAGTGGCACGTGAAAAATAATCTACAATACTAAGAAAATACTATGCAACAGAAATAGTGGATTGGGTGTAAGGACCCCAAATATCACAATGTATCAAATCAAAAGGATGAATAGTAGAAATATCACTCAAATCAAACTTAAGTCGTGTCTGTTTTGCACGATGGCACACATCACACATATGATCATTATTCAAATCAAGACTTAAACATAAATTTTTGTTCACTAATTTTAGACGGGAAGAAGAAAGATGACCTAATCTCTTATGCCATAGTTCATGCCAAGAAAGAGAAAAATAGGTGTGAGCACATGTTGATCCTTGTTGAAGAACGTATAGACCGTTTTTCACCTCACCCCGACCAATCGTCATCTTCGATGCCAGGTCCTGGATAATGCAGTAGTCAGAAAAAAAAGTTACAGAACACTTTAGGTTCTTTGTGAGTTCACAAACAGATAGTAAATTAACTTTAAATGATGGTATGCATAATACATTATCTATTTCAAAAGAAGACATATATATCTTACCCATTTGATGTACCAGAAGGGTCCTCCCATTTGGTAATGTCACAGGTACATTACACATTTTTAAATCATGAAGTGCATGCAAATTAGAGCATATATGTCGACTGGCTCCGGAGTCGATAATCCATGTAAGAGAATATAAATTTGTTGAATCAATGTTACCTGTGTGAGCTACGTTACCTGCAAAATTGATGTTGATTGGCTGATCCTTCACCAAAGCTAGAAGTCTTTGATATTGTTCAAGGGTGAAGGCTGGCGTGACGCTCTTATCATCATGTCCTCCACTGCCTTGACCATAGACATCATTGGAAAATCTGGATTTCAGATCTGAGTTGATTTGTTTTTGACTTACGCTGGCTGCAACATTTTGTTTAAAATTGGGATCATAAAGACGGTGGCCTGGTGGATACCCAATCTGCTTGAAGCATTTTTCCTTGATGTGTCCGACGCCTTGACAAAAACTGCATATTGGCCTTTGTCGTCCCCGTGTTGAAATTCAGCACCATTATCTCGGTGGAACCTTTTGTCTTGGCTGGTTTTCATGACAGCTAAGGCAGTGGTTCCTTCATTTGCCGAACTGGAAAAACGTGCTTCCGTTGTTTTTCTTCTTGTAGTACCATAGCGTAGACTTTATTTATATTTGGAAGAGGGTCAATAAGTAGAATCTGCCCTCTGATTGAATTGTAAGAGTCGTTTAGACCCATAAGAAATTGCATGACACATTCTCTTTGGATTTGATCAGAATATGCTTTCATGGCACCGCAAGAGCAAATAGGAACAAGAGAGTAGGAACCAAGTTCATCCCAAAGAGCCTTTAGTTTAGTATAATACGACGCAACAGACATAGTATCCTGCTGTAATCGACATATGGAACTCTGGATTTGAAAAATCCGGGGAGCAAGACTTTGTGTGAAACGCTCTTTCAAATCTTGCCAGACTTCTCTAGCATTAGTTGAGTATATGATGCTTGCTAAAATGTCCTTGGTGACAGAATTCACAATCCAAGACAATACAAGATTATTGCATCTAACCCACAAACGGTGGTTAGGATCATTCTTATGTGGTTCTATAACTGAACCATCAATAAATTCGATCTTGTTTTTCGCTGAGAGAGCCATCACCATGGCTCTACTCCACGTTCCGTAATTTTCTCCATTAAAACTTTGAGACACCAAAGCATTTCCAGGATTATCAGAATGATGAATATAAAAGGGATCAGACAACACTTGGATATTGGCACCGTTGATGTTGAAATCTGCATCATCACCAGCAGGACAACCATTGTTCATCTCCTTGGAGGCACGTTTCGCCATTGAACTCAATGCTCTGATACCATGTGAATTTTCCTCATGAAAGAGATAAGGAGGAAGAAACGTGTAAAGGAGGGAAAGACTCAAGGCAGAATAGGCGAGTCAAATTAATTCCTTTCATTCCATTGTGCCATATATATACAATGATTTTATTACAACGGTACAAGAGGAAACATCCTTAACGAGGATGTGTTAAACTTGGAAAGGGGAGGAAGAGAGACGTTTGAGAGAGTGACGTTGGAAGTTTTGAACGTTGATTGGATTATGCGACCTCTTGAAACAACGTTACAACTAAATTTAACACTTCTTTTAGCTGTTGCCATGGATACGCCTACCAATGATGGCAGCCAGGTCGCCCGACCCTAGAGGGCCGGACGTAGGAAGCTGGAGATGAAGAGGATAGAGAAGTTGGAGAACAGACAAGTTTGCTTTTCGAAGCGGAGGAGCGGCGTATTCAAAAAAGCCGGCGAGCTAAGCATCCTTTGTGGTGCGCAGATCCTCGTCATCGTCTTCTCCATGGCCAATAAGGCCTTCGTCTTCGCCACTCCCTCCGTGGAATCCGTCATCAAGCGATTCTCGGATCCTCAATCTCACGTGCCTTCAGGCCGGGACGGTGGCGAGGATGTGGTCCAACAGGCCCTCTTACGCGAGCACAATGAGCTTGTCGAGCAGATGGGAAGCGAGAAGAAGCGTCGTGCCGCGTTGATGAACCGGCGGCGGAGGTTGCTGGAGAGCGGCCGGAATGGGGACTTGTGGTTCGCCGACGTGAAGGACCTTGCGTTTGAGCAGCTGCAGGAGTTCATGGCCCAACTGCAGCAGATGAAGGCGACGCTGCAGAACCGCGAAGCCGATCTCACGTCGAGGATGGCCGTCATGCCGGTACGCTTGGCCGCGACGGCCCAACCTTCTGCTTCTACTGCCCGCTCGTCGGCGTCGGCGAATCTTTTTCCTTCTCCTTCGTTGGACTCAAAGCAGGTCCTCTCGGCCGCCATGCACCAGCCTTCTGCTTCTACTGCCGGTCCGTCGGCGCCTCCAATTCCTTTCCCATCTCCTTCTTTCAACTCATTGCAGGTCCCCTCGGCCGCCATGCACCAGCCTTCTGCTTATACTGCCGGTCCGTCGGCGCCGGGGATTCCTTTTCCATCTCCTTTGCTGGACTCAATGCGGGTCCGTCCGGCCGCTACGCTCCAACCTTTTGCTTCTACTGCCGGCCGGTCGGCGGAGGCGGTTCCATTTCCTTCTCCTTCGTTGGACTCCATGCAGCTCCCTCCCGCTGCCATGCACCAATCTTTCGTTGCTGGCGGTGCTGCAGGTGTTTCCTCATTGCCGTTTTCGTTTCCTATCTCCTCCTCTTCATTTATGGGTAGCAACGGAAATGACCCCGGCTATGGTGACTTTGTCTACGTGAGAGGCTACAGCGGCCGGCGGAGCCGCCATTGATCGCTGTCTGCAGTGTAGTATGTCAACGTATGGCGTACTTGGAAATGCCATTGATTAACATCATTATATGTACGCAACGTTGCACATGAGAAATTGACAATTCGCTTCCTTTGATCTTGATGTTTGGTCTGGTTATCAAATTAACAGTTCCACCGTATGCATCCTTCTCTGCTCATCTTCAAAATTTCGGGCTTCCATGAACATCTACCTATTTTTGTAGGTATGAATACATCATATACATGTTTGAGGGCGAATCGACATGACTGGAGGATGAAGAATATGAACTTAAAATGATCAAAATGCCCCTACTGTGTAAATGGCAACTTCCCCTTCTATGAGGGCAAAAGTAAAATTCTTTGTAAAATTGTATGAATGCTCCTCAAGCTAAACCATGGGAACGCCCTTTCCCATGTTAGCAGCATAACATAGAAATCGGCCTCCCATGGAAGAGGCCTTCTTCTTAGAACCAAAATGGTTGCATGTTAGCTTTCTTGGATTTTTAATTGGCGAAAAACATTTGAAAGCAAGCAGTTTCTCGTTCGGAGGAAGTGCATCTCTATGATTAATATGTATAATCTTCCCACGCTTTTTACGTCTATATGTATATCGCGTGCGCGTTCATGTGTGTATTTTAATCACATTACATCTTTGCTTCAATTAGCAAAATGAAGAAATCATTTTCTTAAAGCTTAATAATTGAGGAAAACAGACGAAAACATTGTTTTTCTTCAGAAACTACATGGAGAGAGAGAGAGAGAGAGAGAGAGAGAGAGAGAGAGAGAGAGAGAGAGAGAGAGAGAGAGAGAGTCTTTAGTTGTTGTCGGTGGCTGAGGATGGAATCTAAAACAGGAGTCTCTTGTCCCCACCAACTGTCATTTGACTTCCATTTTTTTGCCATCCGGATTTTGCGCACAAAGACTAAAATGGTGCAACAAGCGTCAATCGGAGCACCTCCATCGTTCAAAGAGTAGTAATCTTTCACCTGAACCACAAGAAAACCGAGGATGCCTGCCAACCTCTCGATGACCAAGGTTTTCTTACCCTACAGCACCCACGTGAGAAATTTTTAATCTCATAGACCAAATTTACGTTCTTTCTTGTTGTTCTTTTTTCATATGAGATGGGAAAACTAAGTTTGTGCCGGGAAGCTTACCTCCCCAAATGCCCGCCGAGCTGTGGCCGCCGGTCGCCGCTGCTCGGCAGTACTGCCTCGCCGAGACTTCAGTTCTAACTAACCAGGGCGAGAGGCCTCCTTGATTTGGTACGCTCCCTGCCTGCTTCTTGTTGCCTGCCAACCCACCAAGTGGGTGTCGCACCAAGGGCTTCTTCGCTGCTTCCCTGCTTGATTCATCACCATCATCTTAACCACTTCTACTTCGTCCTCGCGGAAAAAGAGAAAGAAAGAAAAAGAGAAAGCTAGAGCGAGATGGAGCCGGAATCCCCATTGGAGACCACCTGCTTTGGCAACGTAACGGTGATCAGTAGTGGGCTGTGGTTGGGGGACAATCCCCTCAAATCCACCTTCCCTCTCCTCTGCTTGCAAGTGTTGGTTGTGACTCTCTGCAATCGCGTTCTGTATTGCCTCTTCAAGCCTGTGAAGCTGGCCAAAGTTTCTACAGACATCTTGGTGAGGGTCCTCTCTCTCTCTCTCTCTCTCTCTCTCTCTCTCTCTCTCTCTCTCTCCATTCAAAGACGTTTGAATAATTTCGACACTGCATGTTGTTGTAAAGTTTCAATCATAAACTTTCTACAAAAGAAAATATTGTGACCCCTTTGACCTTGGAAATTGGAAGAAAATGTGAGCCATTAAAGATCAAAGTTCCGAAGGCTCATTTCTTGAAATCAGATTTCCCTATTGCAATTATGCGATGCAATACCTTTAGATAGATCATTTGTCAATTACTTTCTTCATTTTTGGGCATTCTGACTCTATTCCTCCTCCACCTCCAAGTTTTAAGATATTGCATTAAGGCTTAGAAGGGAGATACCCAAAGAGACCAAAGTTTTTTTTTTTTCTTTCTTTTTCCATCTAAGCTTAAAACTTGGGTGGGTGGACTTATAGTTACTCTTTTCAACTCAAAAATAACATTTGTTATAGTTTGCACTCCATAGAAGTAGTGCCCTATGAAAATTGAACTAATAACTAAGCTTACACCAACCCACCAGCTTAACCAGCTATGCTACATCCCGCGTAACACTCACCAGAATCAAACTCAAACTTGAAAATGATTATAAGCGCCACAACTCTCACCATCTATTCTATGTCATATAAACTAATTTTTTAACTTCCATTTAGGTAAGTTAAGTTTACATTTTTTCTCAATAAATAACCTTGAATTCCTAATCGTTTGAGTTTCCTCTCCCTCTTCAATGGCAGTCACCAAACCCTAGACGTTCTAGAGTACCATACATGTTGGTAGAAATTATGTAACGTTCGGTGGGGGAGAAAGAGATTTATACTATAAAAACAATAAATTTAACAGCCAAATGTTGGCAGAATCGAAGCAGAGCTATAATACTAGTGGTATATATATGTGGTAAAACCTAACGCATTTGACATATAGAAAAATAATATAATTGTCATAAGTACACTGTATATAGCCAGATGATGATGCATAATTGCAAGTAGTCACGACACTAACACGATGAAAACGCGGCAGACAAGTCTGCTGCTGGGTCCTACAGCTCTCGGCCGGTGGGCGCCGGCCATGACGCTCGAGCTCTTCCCGGAGAGCAGCAAGGTGGTACTTTCAATGCTGGGTCAGCTGGGCATGTTGTACTGGTTCTTCCTTATGGGTGTACAGCTAAATGTGGGCTCCCAACTGAAGCGGATTGAGAAGAAGGCCATGGTGGTGGCAGTGGCGGGAATCGTCTCCCCCTTCCTTGTCGGACATCTCAGCCTTTTCGCCGCCAACACGCTTGTCCCCAAGAGCATGAGGACGGATATCCACGTCCTCTACGTCGGAATGTACTATGCCGTGCCGGCACTCAGCGTGTTGGCCAACACCGTCATCCAGCACAAGCTCCTCGAGACGCCCTTCGGCAGGCTCGCCCTCTCCTCCGCCACCTGCGCTCAGCTGTTGCTCAGCATCGTCTTCCAAATAGTCATTTCAGCAAGGCGGACACCCGGGTACCCAATGGCACCCCTTTGGAGAGTCACCTTTAGTAAGCTTTTTCCTTCTCTCTGCTTACCATTTCTTTCAATAATTCATGCCTCCATGACTGTAAACCCATATTGTTTACAAAGAAATCTTCACAAAAGGTAATTACCACACAGGTGAGATATCCCGTCAAGAAAACACAAGATTGTTTTTCTGATTTATAAGTTTCCTTCTCGTGATTGATGTTTACATTTGAATACCTGGTCTCTTTTGTTTCTTCTTGGGGTGAGAACATAGGTGCCCGATTAATGGTATGTTTTATTTCTACTGTTGTGCATGGGCAGGTTTTGTTTACATAGCTCTGGTTTTTGGTTTGTCACGGTTTGCGCTTGCTCGAATCAGAAACTCTGCGAGCGAATCCTGCATTTCCTTCATTCTAATCACGGTGGCGTTCGCTGCCGCCGTCACGGAGGCCAATGGCGTGCACACAACAACAGGTGCTTTGATCTTTGGCCTGGCCATGCCGAATGGCCTGCTTGCAGCGGCATTCATCAAGAAGCTCGAAGACGTAGTCGCGCTAATTGTGCCTCTGATGTTTACCATGACTGGGCAGCGGATGGACTTGGCAGAGATGTTCACCGGCCCGCAAGGTTGGACCCTGTTGGTCGTCCTCTTGGTGACTTTTTTGGGGAAGTCCATTGCGGTTGGCATAGTAGCTAGCTTGTTCAACTACACATTTGTTGATGGCTGCTTGACCGGCGTCCTCCTAACCTCCAAGGGCCTGGTTGATGCTGTAATGCTGGGATTGTCTGCCAAAGCCATGGTTAGTGTCACACTGCCTCTTTTGCACTTTTTCCTCCTCTGCTTTCGTTGCTATTGCTGTTGTTGACTAGCAGCAGTATTCCCATTTAGACTAAGAAACAAAACAAGATGTGAAAAATCTTTGATTTACCTCAATAAAGAGATCAGTAAGGAATAGGAACAAGATGCTCAATAAGTATAGAGTATGTTTAGGTAGGTACTGTAAATATGTAAGCCATTATATATATGTCTTTAGTGAGTGTTCAAAATTTTCAAATGACCGGCCATACTTGCTCGAGTTGTAAACTGCAGGCCAGCTTGGATTCTACCCGAATGCACTTAACTGCTGATTGTGGAGAAACAAATCCTGATCTCCTTTTCTGCTTACCGTACCTATGAGATTGTCAATCACATCCAGGGATATATATATATATATATATATATATATATATATATATATATATATATATATATATATATATATATATATATATATATATATATTATCTTTAGTGAGTGTTGAAAATTTTCAAATGACCGGCAATACTTGCTCGAGTTGTACCCTGCAGGCCAACTTGGATTCTACGCCAATGCACTTAACTGCTGATAGTGGAGAAACAGATCCTAATCTCCTTTTCTTCTTACCTTACCTATGAGATTGTCAATCACATCCACAGATATACATATATATATATATATATATATATGAACCAACTTCCCTCCTTCCAATATGTTCTTTAACTTCAGGCCTCAGAAAAGAGAAAATTGTTTCTACTTTTTCAAAGATGATTAGAACAGTACTAAACATGATCAATTCAAATATTCAGGCAAGCAGGTTAGGTGGGCAAAGTTTTATGATTCTACTCTTCGGCACCATCGTGAACAACTTGGTGATCAGCCTGTTGATCAAACTACTGCACAGGAGTGCTGCATCAACAACAAATAGCAACTGCCGCACAGTTCAGCACGTGAGATCGGACACCCCATTCCGGATCCTTGCTTGCTTCCATGGCCATCAAATGGTGACCACCGTCGTCAGCCTCCTCAAGGCCACTCAGGCCACCCCAAAATCCCCCATCAAGCTCTCCGCCCTGCACCTCATCCACGCCAGCACCCGTTGCACCACCCTTTTCGTTGATGCTAACAATTCACTCAACAACGACGAAGATGATCACAATGATCCGATCCGCATCGCCTTCAAGAACCAGAAGTCGATGCGAAACATCATCGTTGAGCATTTCACGAGGTTATCGTCTTACTCCACCATGGACCAGGACATTACCAACCTTGCTGCCGAAACCGACTCCGCCTTCATCATCGTTCCTTTGCAACAACATAGCTCTGATAATGCAGAATCCAGCGGGAAGCACTTCAGGAGCGTCGCCTTGAAAATTCTCACAAGCACACCCTGTTCAGTGGGAATCCTTGTCAACCGAGGCCTAGTGCGGACCTGCACCGATGCGTTCAGGCACGTTGCCGTCCTGTTCTTCGGCGGCCCCGATGACCGGGAGGCACTGGCTTTTGCAGCGAGGATGGGGAAGCAAGAGGGCACCACCGTCAACGTCGTGCGTGTCCTGCCTTCTTCCCAATTGCTGAAATCAGACAGGGTGGGGGAACAATGGATGGCCATTCCCGGCATGTATGTCGATGCTGGTGACAGAGAGAAGGTGGTCGATGACTACTGCATTGGTCATTTCCAGATGGAGATGGCCGGCAAGAAGTCTGTGTCATACATGGAGAAATTCGTCTCCTGTGGGCCGGAAACAGTGGCGCTTATACAGTCCATGAGCCAAGATCATGAGCTCTTCATAGTGGGGAGGTGCCAGCCGACGATCAATCTGGGGATCATCTCAGGGATGGAGGAATGGCATGAGTTCCCGGAGCTGGGTTTGATGGGGGACCTATTGGTCTCCCCGGATTTTCCGGTAGTATCGGTGTTGGTCGTGCAACAGCACGTATGGCGGAAGTCTGGGAGTGACACCTCCATCCGGTCACTAGGAAGAGGAAAGCAATCTAACGCCATGGGAGAGTGGGGTTCTTCTCATGGTAACTTGCATCGCAGGCAGGTCGCAAGTCAGAGGGACCCTGGTTGGCAGTGGAACCTGCATCTTGGTTTTTGAGAGAAGTTGGTAGTTTTTCTAAGAAATACAGAGGAGGACTCTCCTCTTTCCTCTCCTTTATAGACAGCTTTCTTCTCGTGCTGTAGCAACCGGATATGCTCGCAGAGTTTTGTAGAGTTAAAGCAAGCTAATTAATGCCCATGTAGCATGGTGGTTGTAAATTGATTTGATACGATTGCAACTGTAAATCAAGAAATCCTTTTAGAGCTGTTTGATTACTTTTAACTTCAGATTTATCGACGACACTTAATCTGGCAAAAGGTCGGCCTTAAAATACATGGTTCGTCAAAGCAAGTCAAATAAAACCCACAATTGATACTCATGGAAAGAGAATAGATGAAGAGAATGAAGCAGATAATTACGTGGTTCGGTCCAAGGACCAATATCTCCCAACAAAACAGAACCATTAATGGTTGTTTTCGCTGTCTTCTAATTGATAGCTCGTTCAACATGTACAAAGCTTTGAAGACATTAACTTGTGAATCCCAACGTAACACCATAGGTGGTTTCACAAACCAAAATCATGGCGATATATAAATCTCTGAACAGATAGATAAGCATTAGTGCAAAGATAGATGGCATTTGTCAGTTTTCCGCAACATCGCAATTAGGCATAAGGGCGAAAACTTACCAATAATTAATGTTGTGTCCATTGAGCGCCTTTTTCAACATATCGTGATCTCTTTAAACTAGCAAATGGTCACATAAAAAACAGAAGGGAGTACCCAACTAAATACGATCTCATATCCCGAGATTGTGGAAAATTAGATCGTAATATTGAGTTTTGAGTAGTACCAAGTTTCTCCTAATGGAGTGATTGGAATTGGGTGTGATTTAATCAGGATCCAGACAGCTTAAGATTCAACTTTATAGCTAACAGCATCTATATCATGCATTCGACAAATTGGGGTTCGATGCTGATGGAAATTTCTCGGCAAAATGATAGTAAAATTTGATGCTGGCTGCAAATGCCAAGCAAAACGATCAGTCTGCTTTTAAACCTCAACCGAACTAACTGCTAGATTGTGCTGAAAGCTTTCAACGGAGCATGAATCATACTAAAGTATTTCAACATCCATACATATACACAGTATATGTAAAGCTTGAACAAAAAGTATTAGTAACGATAGCTATGTTACTGGGTTGCGCATCCCGTGCTACAAATGGTGGCAATTTATATATGAGACTACTAAATGTTTCCCTATATCTAGAGTCTGTATAGTTATTTGCTTTACACGGACTGAAGGAGTCAGCCCGTGACAGCTACCATAACTAACAAATATGTTCATCTAAGAAGTTAGCTTCTGTATGAAAGAATACCCTTGCCAGTTGAGTCAGATAAGTTCATGTTAAAGAAAATGTCATGTGGCCATTGTTTTCACATTACAACACATGGAATGTAAATAAAATGGCTAATCTATGTGACTAAACGGCCGAGTTGGCAGATGGAGAACAGTCAATATTTAATGTTGTGTTTCTTCCATCAAATGAAAGGAGAGGGAAGCATTCATATATGTTAGAACAACAACGTTCTCTAAAGACCAATTAACATAATTGGTCTCTACTCAGCAAGGAAAGTGGGCAATGGTCATAAACTAACGTCCAAGCTTTTTATGGAAGTACCTCATGCTCTCCTCCCTTTCTTAATACTCTCTTGATGTATAAGAGCTTGATTGATTGTATTGACAAATCTGTATAAAAAAGAAAAGAACGTTGGCTTTCTCTTGCTCGTGGATGTAGGCTGTAAAGTTGAACCACGTAAAATTGGTGTCCCCTTTTTCTCTCTATCGTCTTCCCTTTGATTAAATCTCAGTTTATCATGGTATCAGAGCGGTAAAAAGATCATCAAAGGCAACATCTTCGAGCTTCAAGCAGTGAGTCATTATGGAGCAAGAAAGGGAAACCATGAATGACAACGGTGAAGCCACCATCATTCAAACCAGAGATGGATCGATGCATAAGATTGTCGTTCATGAACAAGGTAACCCCAATCTCAAAATTACTCACATGTTGCTCGATGGCTTCAACTATTTGCCTTGGTCTAAGGCCGTTACACGATTTCTCAGTGGGAAATCAAAATTAGATTATATTGACGGTAGTTTCAAGAAACCTCCTATTAATGATCCAAAATACAAAGAATGGAGGTCCACCAACGACACTGTAGCATCTTGGCTCATAAATTCTATGGAGCCCAAGATTGCAGCCAGTTTCACGTTCTTAGAAACCGCCGAAGAAGTTTGGCAAGGAGCCAAAGATCTTTATGGTGAGCAGTATAATACTGCCCGTATGTATCAACTAGCACAAAAAAAGGGCAGTTTGAAAAAGGGAACGTCATCTATTAGGGGGCGTTTGATGGCTGAAAATCTGGAATTGGAAATATATTTCTGGAAATATATTTCTTGGAAATTTGGAATGAGAAAAATGTTTTCGATTCCAATTTTGGGGGGCCGTTTGATAACTTAGAAATATATTTCCAGGAATATATTTCTGTGTTTGATGATAAAGAAACATATTTCCAGATTTCCAGAAATATATTTCTTAGTTTGATAGTAAGAAAACATTTTTTCATATTTTCTAGAACATGAAGATTGAAGATATTAACTAACCTCTAATTTGTCTTTAGCTTCAGGATGGAAGATTGAGAATGTCACATTTTGGGCTGCGTGAGGATTGCTCATTCATCTGTGTCTGCAACCAACAAACAACCTTGTTCCCACCAATGACAAACTGCTTAAGTTGGTGATTGAGCACGCCTTCAACAATTTTGAAATCATATGCAACAGCAACCTTTTGAATAGCTTCTGTAACATCCTTGTTCTGCAAGAACAAAACTCAGTTAACATGCACTCCAAGTAAAAGTAACCCAAAAAGGACTGACTGAAGCATTACCATATACAGAAAAGCAAATGATAAAACAAGTCAATATAATAGCATGCCCAAAAAAAGGACAAACGTCATTGATCCTGAAACTTTGTCATTAAAGAGCATGTGAAGTCAAAGCAAATAAATAGTAGTGGAAGCTGTAAAAATCATAAGCCAGACATGAGAAAAGGGAAGAATGATCGATTACTTCACCTGAATCTTGTCCTTGACGTTGAAGATGGTGTCGCTGCAAGACTTCCAAGTGAAAACTATATGGCGGCAAATAAGTTAGGCCCATAACAAATTTGACCTTGTTCAAGCGTAAGCCCATGGCACCCTTGATATGTTTCTCACAAGAAATTGAAATTAGAAAAACATATCATAAACATGTAATAAGAAAAACATAAGAAATTTGCCTCTATAGATACCTGCTTGACAACAACACAAATAAAACTCCCAATGTCCATGACCAACAATAAGACAGGTCCAACTTAGACAGAGGCAGACATGGATTAAACCAACAGAATTTCAATATAACATGTAGTCTCATGTATACATCCAACATAACATGTAGCTTTAATTTTATATACAAAGTCAAGCAGGTACATATGTAGTGTCATGTACACATCCACCATATCAAAAAGAGACAAGAGCTTTAATCTTTATATACAAAACTAAGTGCGTGTGTAGAGTACGCATCCACCATAACAAAAGAAACAAGAGCTTCAACTTTATATACAAAACCAAGTTGTATGTAGAGTACGCATCGAACTACAACAAAAAAAAACAAGAGCTTCAACTTTAAAGAGAAAGCCAGGTGCGTGCGTAGAGTAGCCATAAACGTGATACTTATGTAGGGCTTCATCTTCGATTACCTGCGAACATAAACATCACATTTTAACAAAGATTAGAGCTTATATTCTCGGTACAATAAGTAACAACCTTAGAGCATAAACAAAACAAACATACAAATAACTAATAATCACCAACACATATAGTTTGCGTGTGTGATAAGTTAATCCGCACCTCTCATTTTGAAAATCTATGAACATTTGAGATGATATTGAACTGCGCAGATCATTATTCGATCATCGATGAGAACTTTGTGTCGCACTTTCCACTTCGTTTTCGAATAATGTGTTGTCATTTGCATCGTCAAATTCACTTTCATCAACATCAAACTGTTCTGCATTAGGATTATGGTTTATAATGAAATTGTGTAAGACACACGTAGCTAAAACAATCGCAGCTTGTGTACGGTAAGGATATGACACTTGTGTTTTCAGTATAGGGAACCATACTTTTAATAAACCAAAAGCTCGTTCTACAATTGTTCTTAATGATGAATGACGATGATTAAATAGTTCCTCTGCACATGTAACACGTCGTGCCCCAGGTGCATTAAATTCAGTGAGATGGTATCGATGACCTCTATAAGGAGTTAGTAAACCACGTATGTTTGTATATCCTCCATCACCAAGATAGTATTTCCCTACACAATACAGTCAGTATGAGTTCGACATTGAATGCAACTGTAAGTTTAGAACTACCAACATAGTAAGTTGACAACCTAACCTGTTGGTATGACGAAAGGATCGACATCACTGTCTAGTGCACTGTACAATACTCTTGAATCTGTTGCACTGCCTTCCCAGCCCGCCAAAACATAATGGAATCGCATGTCGAATCCAACTACAGCCAATACATTTTGTGATAGAGTTCCTTTTCTGTTACGAAACCTTGATTGTTCTGATGTATGTACACATATTGGTATGTGTGTGCCATCTATAGCTCCTAGACAATCCTATGTACATTGAGAAATATTAGTCTAATTGTCTAAGTACAATGTAATATGTGATCATGTATAAGCGCACCTGAAAATATGGATTGTAACGATGATTGAGACGGATTTTGGATGGAATTTCATCGTTCGGTCGACTGATGTTTTCCATACCCAATTGACATAGTGCTCGTATGATGACGTTGACGTACTTACTAATTGTTTGACCTGAGCATTGGAACGTGTACTGGCATGCACGGTTACGCTCGTTATGGCCAACAGTAAGTAGAAAGATCGCAACTTGTTCTTCGACACTGATTGCCCGACCATCTTCTACTAAATTTCTCTCTTTTAACATATTACATAATGTAATAAATGAGTTGCGATCCATGCACATTAAGTCCAAGCAATTCCTTGGATGACCGTTAATGATATTATCAACAAATTGAATACCAGCATTTCTGAAAGGGTGAACAATTCGTCTACGTTGAGTACGGCGTCTAAAAAACATGATGACCAAGGCAAACATGACTTTCATCATAACAAGATTTCTTTCTGCATCTGAGGACAACATGACTGCAACACTGGGTAACACATACAAAAAAGTTACTTTCGTCATGTATAACATGTGAAGATACGAATCAAACATTCTAATATGCAACGAGGAAAGGAATGATCAACCATAAGAACAAACATATATGTATCAAGTGTAAAGCAATATCAATAGCATGTAGTCAATTCCATAGAAATTAGAACAAACACAACATCCAATTATAAAGATGTAAGAGAACACATAGTACTTACTATTGATGATTGACATTAGCCAGCAACCAAGGCACACGTTGGGTTGCCCGAAGTTTGAGGAAGACGATTGCCTTATTTCCCTGCTCCACTAACATCGTGGCTTTTATGTGCATGGCATCATCAATATCTCCTGAGTCGAGCATTTCTTCCAATATATCCAAACATTTGTTCAAACACAAGTTTGTAGATGTCTTTACCATTGTTTGAAAACTATCAGCTATTTCATGCATTATTGTTCCAAAGTCATCTTGATTTGTACTTAATCTTGCTCTTTTATTTGATGAGTTCGTTGCCCTGTTTTCACTTCCAGTAGGTTGTGATTCTTCTGGAATAGGTGTTGGTGATGGTACAGGAGATTCACCGTTCAACATTTGTGTGAATGATACATTTTCACCATAATTATAACCCATATCATGCGTCTGATACGTAGGGGTTTGGGGTACTTCATTAGTTTCTAAGTTAGTGGTTGTCCTCATGTAGGCAGTACAATTAATACTGCCACTACCAGTCGCATTGGACTTACACTTCCTCTAACTGGTTATAATGTTTCCATTTCTGCCCCCCTTTGAATTTCCACCGATCAGGGAATCTCTGCATTTAGATTTATAGTCACATATGTTGTATAATGTAATTGACATGATGATTATGCTAATACATTATGTTGCCATGCTTACCTGAATGTACTCGGCCCAAACTTTATTATCAACTTCTACACACTTGTTTGTTGGGTCCCAACCAAACCCACTTGTTGACAAAATTTGCTTGCACACATTGAAGTCTGCCTTTGTACTCTTCAATTTGTTTTTAATTTTCTCGACTGTGAAATCGGCCCCAAACTTGTCTATCATTTTCCGTTCAATTGCCTTATGCGCTTTTGACTTCAAATTGCCGCCTGACTTCATGCCAGGTATTTTTGATTGCTCAACTAGAATACTTATAAGATATTCTACTTGAGCATCAGTCCATACAAGAGTATCATTTCTTGAGCTTGAACCTTCCATAGTACTACAACATGAAATAAACAAGAACTAGTAATTGCATACTCCAAACTAGAACAAAAAAATTATGGAGCATATATATCCAATCATGAATCAAAAAAGCATATATGAGATTTGGATGCAACTAGATTATACAGCCAATCAATCTACCCCAATTTTGTTATGCAATTTTCTGCTAAAAGAAGCTTCGAAGGCATACACTCCAAATGTTTTAGAAAAATTCAGAGAAGAAGCATTGGCAGTTGCAGACTGTGATGTTGATTATCTTGGAGAAGATGGAAATTCATTCAAATATAAGGTCACTGTGGTTGAAAGTGTTAAAGAATGTTCTGTGGTGCTAGAAGCTACAGAACAATTACTTTCTTGTAGTTGCAAAAAGTTTGAATTTGCCTGAATTTTATGTTGTCACACCCTAAAAGTTCTTGACCACATGAAGATTAAACGAGTTCTGAGCAATATATCTTGAAAAGGTGGACAAAAGAAGCTAAATCTCGAAGCATGCATCTTTTTCAGTACAGCGCAAATGGTAACTACAAGTACAACCAGAAATCTAGTGTGGCAACACATTATGATATCTTGAGCCATGCTTTTTAGTGAAAATCGGGACTCATTTGGGGTTTTCCAGAGTTGCTCTGCTATTTGAAACAATGCACTTGTCTTATACATTTATACATCCAACTTGGTAACTATCTTGATACATGCTTGCATCTATACGGAAAGAAAACCAACAAAGCTTCTAAAAATGTAGCAAATTGGGCGCTCCACTTTCTGGTTGAAGAAAGGCAGAGGAAGCAAAGGAGAAAGAATGAAGAGAAGGCAGACAAGATAATGAGCGAGAGAGAGAGCAGGCCAGCGTTCAGCCAAGGCCACACGCGCACCATGCCCTCATTTTTACAAATGAAAACCCCCTTCCCAATAACGCGAGATACATAGAAAAATAGAGAGAGAGAGAGAGAGAGACCTCTGTAGGTGTAGGCGACGGACGTTGGAAGACTTTAGACGAGCAGCGGTAGGAGGGAGATGAGCAGCAGGAGGGAGATGAGCAGCAGGAGGCAGACGAGCAAAGGAGGCAGCAGTGGCAGGACGCAGACGAGCAACAGGGCAGCAACGGCAGGAGGGAGACGAGCAAATGCGATGATGCGAGGATGCCCTAACGGGCAAAAAAATATACCCGGAAAAATGTTTCCACCGCTCTCGGTGGAAACATTTTTCCGGAAACATTTTGCCATTTCCAGGTTCAACGGCTACAAAATTCTTTCCGCGTTTGATAGCATGGAAAAGTTTTTAAATTTTGAAAACTTTGTCCTCTGCTACAGGAGATTTCTGGCGTATCAAACGCCTCTAGTGAATACCTTGGTACTTTCAAAGCAATTTGGGATGAAATGGATATCTATGCACCATTGACTACAGATCTTACTAAGGCCAAACGACAACGTGAACAAGATCACATTTTTGAAATTCTAGCCGAACTGCCTAATGATTATGAGCAACTACGTAGTCAAATACTTATGGCTCATGAACTGCCTTCTCTAGCCTCCGTTTTATCTTTGCTTATGCGTGAAGAGTCTAGGCGTAAGGCTATGGGTACACTGGCCGATGGTTGTCAAAAGATACATAATGAAGACAAAATGGCCTTTGCAACAAGCAATAATGCCCACGTCGCCAACAGTGAGAGGCCGACTCTAGAAAAATTAAATGTACTCATTGCAAGAGGAATGGTCATTCTCGAGACTCGTGCTGGTTCCTTCATGGAAAACCAGACAAAGGGCAGAATTCAGCCTATAGAAGCATGGGTCGCAGTCAAGACGAAAGGGATAACAACTCTAGCCAAGCGAATCAGGCCATCTCCTCATCGGAAAACCAAATCACGTTGGACAAACTGGCTGAAATGATAAAGGATCTTCAAGTTCAAAGGACAGTCGACATCTCAATTACCTCAAGCGACAAAGGTACAAGCAAAACATGTATGTCTCTTACTGTGGTTAATAACACTGAGGGTAAAAATTTGCAATGGATAGTTGACTCAGGGGCCACAGATCACATGGCCAATAAATCTTCTTTCTTAAATTCATATGTACATTCTAGAGATATTGGTCCTGTTGTCGCTGCCAATGGTGCCCCCATAACTGTGAAAGGATGATTAGGCAACATAGATTTTTTTAACAAAGGTAGCACTAGCAAAGTGCTTGTTATGCCTAAGCTTACTACCAATCTTCTTCTATCTGTTGCTAAAATCACTAAAGAGTTAAATTGCAATGTAGTATTTTCTGTTACTAATGTTATTTTTCAGGATCGGACGACTCAGAAGACGATTGGTGAAGGGCAACTTGTCAATGGACTCTATCAAATACAAACCATGAATCATGCATTGAATGTGAATCATGCTAACAATGGAGATATCTGGCATCAAAGAATGGGGCATCCATCTTCTAGAATTTTATATCATGTATTTTCTAATTTGCGCTTCAATTGTAGAGAGTGTGAAATATGCAAATTTGTTAGAATGACTAGACCTAAATTTTCTTTATCTGATTCAATCAGTCATAAACCATTTGATTTGATACATTCTGATGTTTGGGGCCCTACGCCTATTGATTCTATGGATGGATTTCGCTACTATGTGTTGTTTATTGATGATTCTTCTAAGTCTACATGGGTCTATTTTATGAAAAATAAGTTCGAAGTGCTCTCTCACTTTAAAACATTTTACAAAATGGTTGAAATTTAATACAGTTTGAAAATTAAAGGTTTTAGATCCGACAATGGCACTGAATATAAAAATCATGATTTCAAATCTTTTCTTGGTGAACATGGTATTAGACACAAGACCTCTTGTGTAGATACACCTCAACAAAATGGTGTATCTGAAAGGAAAAACAAACACTTACTCGAAGTTGCCAGAAGTTTCTTATTTCAAATAAATATACCAAAAAATTATTGGTAATATGCCATTTCGATAGCTTGCTATGTTATTAATAGGACTCCAAGAAAATCTCTGAATTACCTCAGTCCTTTCAAGCGTCTCACAAGAACTCAACCTAAGCTTGATTATCTTCGGGTGTTTGGTTGTGTAGCCTACGTGTGGCAACACCCATAAAAAAGGGACAAGTTGAGTCCACGGTCTGTTAAATGTATTTTTGTGGGTTCTGATTCGCAAAGCAAAGGGTACGTATGCTACAATCCTGTTTCTAGAAAAAATTTAATTTCTCGAGATGTCCATTTCAATGAATCTCTCTCATATTTTAACAGCAATCTTGATAGTCAAAATCAGGGGAGTCTACTAATCCCACTTTGCATGACTATGATGACTTGTTTATAACTGTGACTGGTGTACAGGAAGCTAATAATGAGACTCATGCAGAAAATGAGAGCCCCACAAATGTTCGTGTACAGGGAGCTAATAAGGAGACTCATGCGGAGAATGAGAGCGCCACAAATGTTCATGAACTTGCAACAACAATTGAAGATGTAGAGAACAACTCAACACTTCTCAGAAGATCAGAAAGGATAAGGCAAGCTCCTTCACGCCTAGTTGATTATGAAACCTACCCAATCAGCAAGTATGTGTCATACAATCAAATTTCTGACTATCACGTCAAGTTTATCAGAAATCTTGATAGCATTCAGGAGCCTAAGTCATTTCAAGAGGCTCAAGATGATCCTAATTGGAGAAAGGCTATGAACGACGAACTAGAAGCTCTAAGGCGAAACAAAACATGGGAAGTTGTCATTCCTCCAAAAAACACAAACATAGTGGGGTGCAAATGGCATTATAGAGCAAAATACAAAAGCAATGGCAACTTGGAAAGATACAAGGCTCGTCTAGTGGCTAAAGGGTTCACGCAGACAAAAGGGTTAGATTATGAAGAAACTTTTGCGTCTGTCGCAAAGATGAACACATTGAGAATATTGCTCTTTATCGCTTGCAACCTGAATTGGAGTCTTCATCAATTAGATGTCAAAAACGCTTTTTTACAAGGAGAAGTCAATGAAGAAATTTATATGTCTTTACCTCCCGGTCATCCAGATGATAGGAAAGGAAGAGTCTACAAATTAAATAAAGCCATATATGGCTTGAAACAATCTCCGAGAGCTTGGTACATAAAGTTGAGTCAGGCATTGGAAAAAACGGGTTCCACAAATGTCACACAGACAATAGTTTATTTGTCAAAAAACTTGGAGAGAACATCACTGTAGTTTTAATTTACGTGGATGACATAGTCGTGGCTGGAAACGATGCTAAGGGCATTCTAGTTCTGAAAGACTATTTGAAGAAAACCTTCGACATAAACGATTTGGGAAAACTCAAATACTTTCTTGGCATCGAAATTGCTCAATCTCATAAAGGCATCTTACTATGTCAAAGAAAGTATACTTTAGATATCCTAAAAGAGACTAGAAACTTATATGCTCGACCGGCAGAGACTCCTATTGAGCCAAACTTCAAAATTGGACCATGTGAAGATGAACCAGAAGTTGAAAAAAAAAGGTTCCAATGGCTAGTGGGTAAGCTCATATATCTCTGTTACTCGACCTGACATTTCTTATGCTGTGAATGTTATCAGCAGGTACATGCAGAGTCTAAGAGAGTCTCACATGAAAGCTGTTGATCGTATCCTCAGATATGTGAAGGGTACTCCAGGGCAGGGACTCTGGTACAAAAGAAACAAAAACATTGACATTGTTGGTTTCACATATGTTGATTGTGCAGGTGACACTAGTGACAGAAGATCTACCACTAGATATTGTGTATTTGTCGGAGGAAATCTAGTAGCTTGGAAAAACAAGAAACAAATAATAGTGGCTAAGTCTAGTGCAGAAGCAGAGTACCGTGCAATGGCTTCAGGTGCCAGTGAGCTCACATGGACTAAGAATCTGGTCGAAGAATTGGGTTTCAGCATTACTAAGCCAATGGACATGTTTTGTGACAACAAGGCTGCAATATACATATCTACAAACCCCGTATTTCATGAGAGAACCAAGCATATCGAAATCGATTGTCATTACATCAGAGAGAAATTCATATCTGGAGAAATTAGAACACCCTACATTAAAGGCATCGATCAAGTCGCCGATGCCTTGACCAAAGGAGTCACCAAAGTGAAGCTGCAGATAGCCATCAACAAGTGGGGATGCCACAATATGTACGCCCCACTTGAGGGGGAGTGTTAGAACAACAACGTTCTCTAAAGACCAATTAACATAATTGGTCTCTACTCAACAAGGAAAGTGGGCAACGGTCATAAACCAACGTCCAAGCTTTTTATGGAAGTACCTCACGCTCTCCTCCCTTTCTTAATACTCTCTTGATGTATAAGAGCTTGATTGATTGTATTGACAAATCTGTATCGAAAAGAAAAGAACGCTGGCTTTCTCTTGCTCGTGGATGTAGGCTGTAAAGCTGAACCACGTAAAATTGGTGTCCCCTTTTTCTCTCTATCGTCTTCCCTTTGATTAAATCTCAGTTTATCAATATCATTCCATGTTGTTCTCATTTTCCATTAGAACTAGCGTCGACCATTCTCTTCAATGTGGACGGAGTAGAAGGGGTGTTACTTATCTTTTCTAAAGTACTTTTGTCTTGGAAGGAAGACATTTTTCACTTTTGCAACTTCGTCCCTATAAAGGGTCTCTCTTTTATTTGCTATTCTCTTGGGTAGGATCGTATCAAACATATTAGATTCAAACTTAAGAAATATGTTTCATCTGTTTTGATATTTTATGTGGTGCTAGCAATTCAAAAATTACAAACAATTGCCTACAAGCAAGATTAATTTATAGATCAAACGGCACTATTTCAAAAGGCCCTTGATGTTTTTAATCTCAACCAAATTGGGCATCATCCGGAGACAATGTTCCAACTTCCTTATGCTACTTGAGTTATCATGGCAGAGGAATTTTTAACTTATGAAGATACACAAGTTAAATTTAAAATTCTCACATGTAACTGAAGCTTAACAAATTGCCATGTTCAGTTGACCAAATTGCTATGTTAAGAACGGAGAGAGAGAGAGAGAGAGAGAGACTCACATGTTACCGTAGGCGTGTGAGGATGGAAAAAATAGGAGTCTTCAGTCCAACCAAAATGTTTTTGTGGATGCCGTTATTTTCGCCGTGAAACAAGAGTAGACTGCAGCACCTGCACCGTTCAACAAAGTAGGAATATTGCACCTGAACCAGAAAAAAGGACGCCTCCCAACCTCTTATTGACCACAGTTTTCCTGCTCCGCAACCTCCACTAGAAACAAAATTTACCTTTTCTTCTCATGTTCATTGTTCTTCTTCCACTTTACTTATATATGAAATGGGGAAACTTGGGCAGAGCAGGGAAACCTACCTTTCCAAACGCCTGCCGAGCACCGGTTGCCGGTGCCGTTGCTCGGCACTATTGCCTCACCGGCCCTTCTGTTCGGCCTACCAGGGAGAGGCCCTTGCTCTGGTTGTACTCTTCCCGCCTGCTAGTTGTTGCCTGCCAACTGACCTTGTGAGGGGTTTCTCCGTTGCTTCATTGTCCTCTTCTACGTCTTCCTCTCCGAAAGAGATCAGAGAGAGAAAGAGAAACAAACAAAGATGGGATCCTTGACAGACACCATGTGCTTTGGCAATAAAATGATCGTGAGTGGTGGGCTATGGTTGGGCAAAAATCCCCTCCACTTCTCCTTCCCTCTCCTGTGCTTGCAGGTGTTGGTTGTGACTTTCTCCAATCGTGCTCTCCATTTCCTCTTCAAGCCTCTCAAGATCACCAAAGTTTCCACAGACATCTTGGTAGGATCCTTTCTCTTTCTCACAAAACAGGAAGGCACATTGGAATGTTAATATGTTAAACAGTAATTATATACACATTGGAATGTTAATATGTTGTTTAAAATGTTCTCTAACAAGAATTTAAGAAATTTAGGATATACCAATTTGTGCACCTTATATATATAAAAAAGATGTGCAGCCACAGATGTTTTCTGTTCAACACAATGGAAAACCAAAGAAGTAAATATGGTGCCCAAATAACGATAAATATGTGAAAGGCAGGTTCCATTATGCCTCTTCTTAATCCTAAATGGAATTATGGAATGTAATGATGCATGGATCCATATGTATATCTATTTAACGTATGATTGTTACGACATCACATTGACAACTATTTTACTTCTCTTTCTACCAAATGGATTAAGAATTAGAGCAGATATATAAGAAATGGGGTTTTTAAGATAAATTATTAACTGCTCTTTTCTGTTGTGTGCAAAAATGAAATGGCGACGCGGCAGGCAAGCCTGTTGCTGGGTCCTTCAGCTCTTGGCCGTTGGGCGCCGAGCGTGACGAGAGCGCTGTTCCCCGAAAGCAGCAATGTGGTACTGACGATGCTGGGTCAGCTGGCCCTCATATACTGGTTCTTTCTCATGGGGTTACAGATGAACTTGGGCTCCCAACTCAAGCGGATCGAGAAGAAGTACGTGGCGGTGGCGGTGGCGAGTCTGCTCTCCCCCTTCCTCGTTGCCCATCTCTGCTCCCTCACCGCCAACTCGCTGGTCCCCGAAAGCATGAGAGTCAATGTCCAGATCTTCTACGTCGCCGTCTACTTAGCTTTGCCGGCAACTTCTGTGTTGGCGCACGTCGTCATCGAGCACAAGCTCCTCGAGAGGCCCTGCGGCAGGCTTGCCCTCTCCTCCGCCATCACCATCCAGCTGTTGCTCCTCCCCATCTTCCACATCGCCCTTTCATCCAAGCCGACGCCCGGGCAGCCATGGGCTCCCCTTTGGAGACTCACCTATAGTAAGCTCTTCACTTCTCTACAATTACTATTCCTTTTAGGAATTCATGCCCCCGTGAATTTAAACTCATATATATATATATATAATATCTCCAAGTAAATTTTCACAACTAGTAACCAGATTTCTAATCTCTGTCTAACCAAACTACCAATATGTAAATTTTGTCGCCTGATTGAATGCCTAGAGCTCTTCCTCTGGCTGTTCTTGCTTTTCTTTTTCTTGTTCTGGGAAATCTTACCCAACTAACTAACAGTAAGATTCATGTCTAACGTTGTGCCCTGCCAGGTGTTGTTTTCATTGCTGTTGTTTTTGCTTTGTCGCGGACTCTACTTGCTCGAATAAAAAACAAAGTCAACGAGTCGTTCACTTCCTTCTTCCTGGTCGCGGTGGCGGTTGCTGGCGGAGTCACGGAGGCCATCGGCACGCACGCAACAACAGGTGCAGTCGTCTTTGGCATATTCATGCCAAATGGTCTGCTTGCAGCGGCACTCGTCAAGAAGCTGGAAGATGTGGTCGCCCTGCTTGTGCCTCTAATATTTACCATGATTGGGCAGCAGATCGACTTGGCGAAGATGTTCACGGGGCCGCGTGGTTGGACTCTGGTGGTCGTCGTCTTGGCGATCTTTTTGGGGAAGAGCATGGTTGTGGCGCTGGTAGCCACCCTCTTCGACTACGGATTTGTCGATGGCTTCTTGGCCGGCGTCCTGCTAACCACCAAGGGCATGATTGATGCTGTATTGCTTGGCTGGTCAGCAGCTGTCAAGGTAATTACCGTGCATGGCACTATTTCCTCCTCTGTTTTTGCTGCTATACTGTTCTTGAGGAGCATTATTGTTAGAGCCCTAATCATTGTCATGCTCGATGTGTTAATTTGACTAGTATTGTTACTATCTTTTACAGAGAAGCTTCACAACATGTGAAAAATTTTTGTTTACCAAAATAAAAGGAGCGACGGAATAAAAGGAAAACGCAAAAAAGATATTCGACAAGTATAGAGTTCGTTTAGAATTGAATCAGGTTACAGAAAAGTATTCTTATTTTAGCATGTCGAGATGAGGTCAAATCATGTAGTTTCTGTAATATATGTCACATATGTTTAGGTATTATGTCAGCCCTTGTATGCGTCTCAGTGAATTTTCAAAAATTTCCAAATGACAGGCGATGCTTGATGCTCCAGCTTTAGCCAGGTTTGCCTGAATTCTACCCCCACACGCTTAACTGCTGATTGTGAGAAACTGATTCTAATTGCTCAGTGTTTCTGATATGAGATTTTCAATCACAGGCAGGCAGGGAGAGATATGAATCAACTTTCCCTCCCACCGATATATGTTGCAAAACACTTTAGGCCTCAGGAAAGAGAAAGTGCTTAATCCCTTTAAGTTTCCGTGGAACGAAACTTGCTTAGTCCTGAGGAAATCTTTTCCACTTCCAACAATCATATCACTTAACTGGTATCATGTGGTTCGATATACTAAAATATGAATTCAAAATTTTCAGGAACATCAGTTGGCTGAGCAAGGCTTTGTGATTTTGGTCTTCAGCGTCATCGTAATCAACTTGGTGGTCACCCTCTTGATCAGGTTATTGCACAGGCGTCCTGCCTCAACAGAATCAGATATGAGCTGCCGCACTCTGCAGCACATGAGATGGGACACCCCATTCCGAGTCCTTGCTTGCTTCCATGGCCATCACATGGTGACGACCCTCATCAGCCTCCTCAAGGCCACTCAGGCCACCTCAAAATCCCCCATCAAGCTCTCTGCTCTCCGCCTCGTCCGCGCCACCGCCGGTTGTACGACTGTGGTCAGAGATGCTAACACTACACTCAACAGCGGCCAAGATGACCAGAATAATCCGATCACCGTCGCCTTCAGCAACCAGAAATCGATGCAGAACATCTTAGTTGAGCACTTCACGAGGACGTCGACGTACTCCACAATGGACCAGGACATTACCAAGGTTGCCGTGGACACCGACTCTGCCTTCATAATCCTTCCTTTCCAACGACATCTCTCTGAAACTGCAGAATCAAACGGCAATTACTTCAGGAGCGTCGTCCAGAAAGTTCTCACAAACGCGCCGTGCTCAGTAGGAATCCTTGTTCACCGAGGCCTAATGCGAACCTCTACCCACGCGTTCAGGCACGTCGCAGTCCTGTTTTTCGGCGGCCCTGATGACAGAGAGGCACTGGCTTTTGCAGCGAGGATGGGGAAGCAAGAAGGCACCAACATCAGCATCGTCCGCTTCCTGCCTGCTTCCCACAGCTCGACGAAATCACACAAGATGGGAGCAGAATGGACACCCATTCACAGCATGCGGACAGTTTCAGATGATATTGACAGAGAGAAGGTGGTTGATGACTACTGCATCAGCCAATTCCAAATGCAGATGGCCGGGAAGAAGTCAGTATCCTATACGGAGAAATTTGTTTCCTGCGGGGCAGAAACAGTGGCATCTATACAGTCCATGAACCATGGTCGTGAGCTATTCATAGTGGGGTGGTGCCAGCCGACGATCAATTCGGCGATGATCTCAGGGATGGAGGAATGGAACGAGTTTCCCGAGCTGGGTTTGATGGGGGATTTCTTGGTGTCGCCGGATTTTTCGGCAGTATCTGTGTTGGTGGTGCAACAGCACTTATGG
This sequence comes from Nymphaea thermarum, assembly GCA_011799765.1. Classification (NCBI taxonomy): domain Eukaryota; kingdom Viridiplantae; phylum Streptophyta; class Magnoliopsida; order Nymphaeales; family Nymphaeaceae; genus Nymphaea; species Nymphaea thermarum. The sequence continues at coordinate 34,096 of JAANDH010001176.1, forward strand.
CAGAAGAATGTGAGCGACAACGTTTTCGTCTCACTGGAGGGAGGAAAGCATCCTAACGTTACCGGCGTGTGGGATTCGTCAAAATCTAACATGACTCTCAGGCAAACTGTAGGTCAAAGGGATCCTGCTTGGCAGTGGAACCTACATGTTGCTTTTTGACAGAAGTTGGTAGTCTTCTAGGAATGCAGTGGTAGACTCTGCTCTCTCCACTCTCCTTTGTAGACATAGATGCACCTAGCTTTCTTGTAGCGTTCTAACAAGAGGATATGTCGTTTCTGGAGTTTTATATAGATAAAGCCAACTACCTAGTGCTCATGTAGCAATGTGAATGTGGTTGTATATTTAATAGCATTTTTATTGTGAATCAAGAAATCCATTTGGGGGTATCTGATTACTTGTAACTCTAGATTCATTAAGGTCTTTTTCTGGTATAAATAGTAACTATCTGTTCATCCACTGCGAGAATGGATGATTGGGATTGTTTGAGCAACTCCTGTAATCGTTGACCTCTTGCCTTGCAGCGGAATCTCCGTCTTAAGTGGCCTCTGTCCTCCTATATCTGCCAAATCGGAACTGTTTGTGACTGTTTCATAAGTTGGAACATATTCATAAAACATTTTGTAAGGTGTTTCATGAATTTTCCCTAACATTTGAGTTACATACCGTCCTTTTTGCCAAACAGACCCTTAATGTTACTTGGCATGCTTTTTTGTGATAGTGGCAAAAGATTGGCAGCAAAATTCACGGTCCATCAATTTAAGTCAAACTGAACATTTTATGTCAGACCTAACTTACTGTATTCTCTAGACTAAAATGGTATCGGGAGTAGCCATAAAATACCGAAGCAAACATATAACGTCATGTCATACACAGTCAAATCTCGGGAGTAATACATGGGCACCACGATGCAATAGTGGGCAGCCTGATAATAAGAAGAATAACTCAATGGGATAAAACAAGATGTTGGGAGACTGAAATTTCAGATATTTTTCACAGACGAGTAAGCAAAATGGTAGCCGTCTTTCTGGCAAAATCTTCCAGCAACAACGAGAACAAGAAAGCATAACAAAGATGATGTGACCCTTCTCTGATACAGGGGTCTTGCGCTGAATCAATAAAAGGAAGAAGACTTCTGCAATGACAGAATACCTTTTTGGCTTTTGTCAAAGGATCAGGATTTCCAATTCCTTCAAAATTTTGTAAGGGATTCGGCGGTCGTCCGGGTGTTTGATGGCCTAGGCGAATTTGTCATGATTTATCCATTGATATAAAACTGGTAGTGTTTGTTTAGCTTTATACATGAGATGGTGATAAAATAGGCTACTTGATCTGCATCAACTTGTGCATTAACTGAGATAAGTTTGTTTCCTCATCATTGAAAAGGTGACACATACACACAGATAGAAACTGGTAGCTATTATTGGGAATCAATATCATTCGGGTGGTTGATTTTAAAGAGATTAGATCGTAGAAATAAAGTTGAAAATATGTATACCAAACTGTTTTTTCAAGAGATCCGAACACCCATAAAAAGAAGCAATATAGATAGATAAAAGGAAGACATAAATGTATAGATAACTCAATCACTGCGCATTGGAGTCCAACAAAGGGAAAATCGAAGAGATTGAGTGCAAATCACAACAATACTATAACGCATATTGCTTCGAATTACGTTAACTCAAAAACAGTTGGTTTCTTAGGGATGGGGGCAATAGTACTTTAATTTTATGCAGCCAACCACACATACCACGAGGCCACAGCTGAGTATGAGCTAAGAGGAGGTTATTTAGCAGTTCAGATTAAATGTCATCGGTAACATTATTAGCTAGTTTTTATATCGACTTTGATTTAGAGAGCAGAAAACGTCATTAGGGCATTGGTTAATTATAAGCCGCGGATGGATTAAGATGTGATGATACCTATTAAGTTAATCACATAAAATCTTCTAGTCCATTTCATTAATAAAATGCCGCCTTTCTCATTTTGCCTCATGAAAATTAAATTCTTGTTAAGTATACAACGTGGGGGAAGTTGAAATTAACTCGAGAAGCAAAACATTTGGGAGGGATTGATTTTGTTTAATCCGCAATTTGATATTAATATAACGTTTTACGTCGTTCTCGGATCGCGAAGTCCTTCTTTGTACCGATTGCGCTTATGTAAAAGGCCTTGTAACTTGAAACTTTTACTCTTCTATCCTAACGATATAATAATATATTTGTCAATTTTTATTTTGTAAAAATTAGACTCTATAACCAGTTTTTAAAACCTGGTTTATGGTTTATGTATTTAGATGATATCGTTGAAGCCAAAAAGAATTTATGAGGGGGCCGAATTAAAAGTTTATAAATTTTAATAATAACCGAAATATTATTTTTCAAAATTTTTATATAAGACAACTAAAATTTTCTAAAATTTACATGTAAATTAAAAGAAACATTGAGGTGGAGCACCAGAGCCTAATAAAGTTGTTGCAATCATCGATGACGACACAATCGTGCAACTTTAATTTGGTCCGCGCTATAAGGTAAGCCTTGGTTTCTTTCAAGTAAACATTCAGAAGTTGAATAAAAGCTACACAAATCTGGTTTCATCATCACCCAAATGCACCTTAAACCCTTTTGAAGGTAGAACACTAGAATTTTATGGAAAGAAAGCTTTATTAATATTTTTTGACATATTAGGGAGCATATTCTTAGCACAGTTTTTATACTAATTATGATTGTTATATAACTTAATTATGATATGTTTTTAACTAAAAAATTGGCATGTGTTCATGATGTTTTTCCTCAATGGGCAGAATCAGGTGTGGGTTACATGTGGGTAATTACCCACACATAAAAAAAACTTTTTATTTAATATTAATGTTTTTTATATAATTTTTTATTACATATGAGGCCTTGGGTATTGGGCCGTGCCACAGCTCGTAGATATAATTTTAAATATAAAACAATACATAAATATAACTAATCGTAATAAAATATATATCATTATAAACGTAAAAATATTAAAAAAATAAGTCAACCTCCTAAACCCGGTCTGATATGCTTTTTCAAACCTGAAACGGAATGCTAGGTACCGGTCAAGTACTCAACCGATTGCCCATTACACATATTAACGTCTCTTAAATATTTAAAATTTTATATTACTTCATTCAAATTCGATGCAACCTAAAAGGTTTAGTCTTTTTCGAGTTGTGGGTCATCTAAAAAGATATGGAACTCGTTATTTTCTTAATTATTTTTTAAATTAATCTACAAATATATATTTAAAAAGGAAGGTTTTTTTTTTTTAAGTTTCTTCACAACCATTCAAAAACAAACTGCGGATGTCGATTGTTGAAATTTCACATAATGGGTTTCCCATTAAGCAAAAAGGAGTGGACAAAATTGAACGGCCCCGTTAGATTTCTAGAAGAAAAAAAATCCAAAAATCTTTTATTATAGAATGACCGATATGACGTGGCGTCCCTTTCGCAATAGGGTCCACGGGAGAGGGGCTGTTCTGGCAGAAACGAAAGCGCATCTGATGGGGATAGATGACGACGGAAGCGTCGGGGAAATAAAGGCAGAGGATTAGGATACACTCAGATACGGAGGGAAGGATTTGATATCAGACTCTCCTCTCTCCGAACATTTCGTTCCCATAAAAACCTGTTCTCTCTCTCTCCCTCTCATCTCTCTTCTGCAACTAATCTTCTTCCGTCGATTTCCTGTTTCCGCGAGATTATCTTCGAGAAATGGTAACATGGTTTGCGATTTCCATGGAATTTTTGAACTCCCATCTTCGTCTTTCTGATTAGTTATGTGACCGATTTCGTTTCAATCCGTCTCTGCAGGCGGAAGAAGATGCAGCAGACGTAAAATATGAAGAGGTAATTACTAATTAAGCATCCTGGAAGGAAGAAAAACTCGCGCGCTTATTCATTCAGTTTGTGTTCTTTTGTTCCATGAGGTTTTCTGTGAGATCATTTTCTTAATATGTATAGTGATCGTCCCTCTGTTACAGGAATTCATCATCAACCGCCGGGGCTTAAAGCTCTTCACCTGCAGATGGCTGCCGAGGAATCAGGAGCCAAAAGGACTCGTCTTTCTCTGCCATGGTTCCCGTTTTTCTTCGTTTAATTTGATTTCTTCAATTTCCTTTTCACGTTCTGTATTGCCTCTCTGCGAACACAGCCATTAATGGTTGTGACTGTGACTCTCTGCGAACACAGCCGTTTAATCTGCCATGGTTGTGACTCTCTGCAATCGCGTTCTGTATTGACTCTTCAAGCCTGTGAAGCTGGCCAAAGTTTCTACAGACATCTTGGTGAGGGTCCTCTCTCTCTCTCTCTCTCTCTCTCTCTCTCTCTCTCTCCATTCAAAGACGTTTGAATAATTTCGACACTGCATGTTCTTGTAAAGTTTCATCATAAACTTTCTACAAAAGAAAATATTGTGACCCCTTTGACCTTGGAAATTGGAGGAAAATGTGAGCCATTAAAGATCAAAGTTCCGAAGGCTCATTTCTTGAAATCAGATTTCCCTATTGCAATTATGCGATGCAATACCTTTAGATAGATCATTTGTCAATTACTTTCTTCATTTTTGGGCATTCTGACTCTATTCCTCCACCTCCAAGTTTTAAGATATTGCATTAAGGCTTAGAAGGGAGATACCCAAAGAGACCAAAGTTTTTTTTTTCTTTCTTTTTCCATCTAAGCTTAAAACTTGGGTGGGTGGACTTATAGTTACTCTTTTCAACTCAAAAATAACATTTGTTATAGTTTGCACTCCATAGAAATAGTGCCCTATGAAAATTGAACTAATAACTAAGCTTACACCAACCCACCAGCTTAACCAGCTATGCTACATCCCGCGTAACACTCACCAGAATCAAACTCAAACTTGAAAATGATTATAAGCACCACAACTCTCACCATCTATTCTATGTCATATAAACTAATTTTTTAACTTCCATTTAAGTAAGTTAAGTTTACATTTTTTCTCAATAAATATCCTTGAATTCCTAATCGTTTGAGTTTCCTCTCCCTCTTCAATGGCAGTCCCCAAACCCTAGACGTTCTAGAGTACCATACATGTTGGTAGAAATTATGTAACGTTCGGTGGGGGAGAAAGAGATTTATACTATAAAAACAATAAATGTAACAGCCAAATGTTGGCAGAATCGAAGCAGAGCTATAATACTAGTGGTATATATATGCGGTAAAACCTAACGCATTTGACATATAGAAAAATAATATAATTGTCATAAGTACACTGTATATAGCCAGATGATGATGCATAATTGCAAGTAGTCACGACACTAACACGATGAAAACGCGGCAGACAAGTCTGCTGCTGGGTCCTACAGCTCTCGGCCGGTGGTCGCCGGCCATGACGCTCGAGCTCTTCCCGGAGAGCAGCAAGGTGGTACTTTCAACGCTGGGTCAGCTGGGCATGTTGTACTGGTTTTTCCTTATGGGTCTACAGCTAAACGTGGGCTCCCAACTGAAGCGGATTGAGAAGAAGGCCATGGTGGTGGCGGTGGCGGGCATCGTCTCCCCCTTCCTTGTCGGACATCTCAGCCTTTTCGCCGCCAACACGCTTGTCCCCTTGTCCCCGAGAGCATGAGGACGGATATCCACGTCCTCTACGTCGGAATGTACTATGTCGTGCCGGCACTCAGCGTGTTGGCCAACACCGTCATCCAGCACAAGCTCCTCGAGACGCCCTTCGGCAGGCTCGCCCTCTCCTCCGCCACCTGCGCTCAGTTGTTGCTCAGCATCGTCTTCCAAATAGTCATTTCAGCAAGGCGGACACCCGGGTACCCAATGGCACCCCTTTGGAGAGTCACCTTTAGTAAGCTTTTTCCTTCTCTCCGCTTACCATTTCTTTCAATAATTCATGCCTCCATGGCTGTAAACCCCTATTGTTTACAAAGAAATCTCCACAAAAGGTAATTACCACACAGGTGAGGTATCCTGTCAAGAAAACACTAGATTGTTTTTCTGAGTTTATAAGTTTTCTTCTCCTGATTGATGTTTACATTTGAATACCTGGTCTCTTTTGTTTCTTCTTGGGGTGAGAATAGGTGCCCGATTAATGGTATGTTTTATAGGGCTGGGCGTCTGGCCGGGCCGCCGTCGGCCCGGCCCGATATGGGCCGGGTTCGGGCTGGGATTTTTCCCTGCCCGGGCCGGGCCCGACAGGCCGGCCCGGAAACGGACCCGGGGCGGGCCCGGGCCTGGCCCGGTCGGCCCGACGGGCTCCCCCTCCTCCTCTCCTGTCCTCCCCTCCGTTCGACTATCCCTCTTCTCGTCTCTCTTTCCCCCTTCCCATCTTCCTCCCCCAAGCGGAGTGGCCTTCATCCTCTCAAGCGGTTCAAGCTTCTGCAACAAACCATTCAATTGGAGTCATTTCCCTTAGTTTTTAATTTCCATGTCCCTTCTTCCTTTGCTCTGGAAGAAGGGAAATCACCGTCGGAGGGCCAGAAATCGCCCAATTTTGTTCTTGAAAGAGCAGCCTTCCGTGAGCCTCACCTGGCCTCCCGTCGCTAGGGTTTTCTCCTACGACGATTCTGTAGGAGTGCACTCGCGAGAGGGAGAAAGGGAGAAGGTCCTGATCCAGAGCCTTCTTCTTCAGCCTGATTCTCACCGTAGCCCGCATAGACCGCAGGGGAGAAAAGCAGGGCAAGAAGCAGCACGGCGACGATAGTCTTCCGATCGGTTGCCATAGTTCCGAAGGAGGAATTCGCGGACCCTGTTTCGCCTCTCTCTGCACACTCTTTCTTAGCCCCATTCAGAGAGAGAGGCCGCCCGATTCTTCCCCTTCGACGCATCTTCCGCTTTCTGGCATAAAGACGGGCGAAGACCTGTGTTTTTTCTAAAGAACCACGGGATTGGGCACTTCAGAGAACCACGACAATCCAAGGAAGTGGAGGAAGAAGAAGATGAACAAGCCAGAGCGACGGGCGACATAAACCTAGAACTGACCACCCTCACTCTGGGCCTTCGATGCGCCGCTCCCTTCTTCTTCTCACAGGGTTGAGCATCATCGTTTTGGGTTCAGATGTCTTGTTGGGATCCCAGAGCTTCCTCCATTGTAGCCGGCCAGAGCTTCCTCCATTGTAGCTGGCCAGAGCTTCTGTTGGGATCCCTGAGCTTCCCCTCTCCCTTCCCCTCTCGGCTGCTCTCCCTCATCGCTGGCGGGCCGGCCGGGCCGGGCCTAATTGTTGGTGTCCAGGCCCGGTACCCGGCCCGGCCCGACAATATCATCGGGCCGGGCCTGGGCCGGGCTGGCCGGCCCGACGGGCCATATCGGGCCGGCCTTTACCTGGCAGGGCTGGCCCGGCCCGGCCCAATACCCACCCTTAATGTTTTATTTCTACTGTTGTGCATGGGCAGGTTTTGTTTACATAGCTCTGGTTTTTGGTTTGTCACGGTTTGCGCTTGCTCGAATCAGAAACTCTGCGAGCGAATCCTGCATTTCCTTCATTCTGATCATGGTGGCGTTCGTTGCCGCCGTCACGAAGGCCAATGGCGTGCACACAACAACAGGTGCTTTGATCTTTGGCCTGGCCATGCCGAATGGCCTGCTTGCAGCGGCATTCATCAAGAAGCTGGAAGACGTAGTCGCGCTAATTGTGCCTCTGATGTTTACCATGACTGGGCAACGGATGGACTTGGCAGAGATGTTCACCGGCCCGCAAGGTTGGACCCTGCTGGTCGTCCTCTTGGTGACTTTTTTGGGGAAGTCCATTGCTGTTGGCATAGTAGCTAGCTTGTTCAACTACACATTTGTTGATGGCTACTTGACCGGCGTCCTCCTAACCTCCAAGGGCCTGGTTGATGCTGTAATGTTGGGATTCTCTGCCAGAGCCAAGGTTAGTGTCACACTGCCTCTTTTGCACTTTTTCCTCCTCATCTGCTTTCGTTGCTATTGCTGATGTTGACTAGCAGCAGTATTCCCATTTGGACTGAGAAACAAAACAAGATGTGAAAAATCTTTGATTTACATCCATAAAGAGATCAGTAAGGAATAGGAACAAGATGCTCAATAAGTATAGAGTATGTTTAGGTAGGTACTGTAAATATGTAAGCCATTATATATAAGTCTTTAGTGAGTGTTCAAAATTTTCAAATGACCGGACATACTTGCTCGAGTTGTAAACTGCAGGCCAGCTTGGATTCTACCTGAATGCACTTAACTGCTGATTGTGGGGAAACAGATCCTGATCTCCTTTTCTGCTTACCGTACCTATGAGATTGTCAATCACATCCAATGAGATATATATATATATATATATATATATATATATATATATGAACCAACTTCCCTCCTTCCAATATGTTCTTTAACTTCAGGCCTCAGAAAAGAGAAAATTGTTTCCACTTTTTCAAAGATGATTAGAACAGTACTAAACATGATCAATTCAAATATTCAGGCAAGCAGGTTAGGTGAGCAAAGTTTTTTTATTCTACTCTTCGGCATTGGTGATCAGCCTGTTGATCAAACTACTGCACAGGAGTGCTGCATCAACAGCAAATAGCAACTGCCGCACAGTTCAGCACGTGAGATCGGACACCCCATTCCGGATCCTTGCTTGCTTCCATGGCCATCAAATGGTGACCACCGTCGTCAGCCTCCTCAAGGCCACTCAGGCCACCCCAAAATCCCCCATCAAGCTCTCCGCCCTGCACCTCATCCACGCCAGCACCCGTTGCACCACCCTTTTCGTTGATGCTAACAATTCACTCAACAACGACGAAGATGATCACAATGATCCGATCCGCATCGCCTTCAAGAACCAGCAGTCGATGCGGAACATCATTGTTGAGCATTTCACGAGGTTATCGGCTTACTCCACCATGAACCAGGACATTACCAACCTTGCTGCGAAAACCGACTCCGCCTTCATCATCGTTCCTTTGCAACAACATAGCTCTGATACTGCAAAATCCAGCGGGAAGCACTTCAGGAGCGTCGCCTTGAAAATTCTCACAAGCACACCCTGTTCAGTGGGAATCCTTGTCAACCGAGGCCTGGTGCGGACCTGCACCGACGCGTTCAGGCACGTTGCCGTCTTGTTCTTCGGCGGCCCCGATGACCGGGAGGCACTGGCTTTTGCAGCGAGGATGGGGAAGCAAGAGGGCACCACCGTCAACGTCGTGCGTGTCCTGCCTTCTTCCCAATTGCTGAAATCAGACAGGGTGGGGGAACAATGGATGGCCATTCCCGGCATGTATGTCGATGGTGGTGACTGAGAGAAGGTGGTCGATGACTACTGCATTGGCCATTTCCAGATGGAGATGGCCGGCAAGAAGTCTGTGTCATACATGGAGAAATTTGTCTCCTGTGGGCCGGAAACAGTAGCGCTTATACAGTCCATGAGCCAAGATCATGAGCTCTTCATAGTGGGGAGGTGCCAGCCGACGATCAATCTGGGGATCATCTCAGGGATGGAGGAATGGCATGAGTTCCCGGAGCTGGGTTTGATGGGGGACTTATTGGTCTCCCCGGATTTTCCGGTAGTATCGGTGTTGGTCGTGCAATAGCACGTATGGCGGAAGTCTGAGAGTGACACCTCCATCCGGTCACTAGGAAGAGGAAAGCAATCTAACGCCATGGGAGAGTGGGATTCTTCTCATGGTAACTTGCATCGCAGGCAGGCCGCAAGTCAGAGGGACCCCGGTTGGCAGTGGAACCTGCATCTTGGTTTTTGAGAGAAGTTGGTAGTTTTTCTAAGAAATACAGAGGACTTTCCTCTTTCCTCTCCTTTATAGACAGCTTTCTTCTCGTGTTGTAGCAACAGGATATGCTTGCAGAATTTTTTAGAGTTTTAGCAAGCTAATTAATGCCCACGTACCATGGTGGTTGTAAATTGATTTAATACGATTGCAATTGTAAATCAAGAAATCCTTTTAGAGCTGTTTGATTACTTTTAACTTTAGATTTATCGACGGCACCTAATTTGGCAAAAGGTCGGCCTTAAAATGCATGGTTCGTCAAAGCAAGTCAAATAAAACCCACAATTGAGACTCATGGAAAGAGAACAGATGAAGAGAATGAAGCAGATAATTACGTGGTTCGGTCCAAGGACCAACATCTACCAACAAAACAGAACCATTAATGGTTGTGTTCGCTGTTTTCTAATTGATAGCTCGTTCAACATGTACAAAGCTTTGAAGACATTACTTGTGAATCCCAACGTAACACCATAGGTGGTTTCACAAACCAAAATCATGGCAATATATAAATCTCTGAACAGATAGATAACCATCAGTGCGAAGATAGATGGCATTTGACAGTTTCCGCAACATCGCAATTAGGCTTAAGGACGAACACTTACCAACAATTAATGCTGCATCCATTGAACGCCTTTTTCAACATATTGTGATCTCTTTAAACTAGCAAACGGTCACATAAAAAACAGAAGGGAATACCTAATTAAATACGATCTCATATCCCGAGATTGTGAAAAATTAGATCCTAATATTGAGTTTTGAGTTAGTACCAAGTTTCTCCTAATGGAGTGATTGGAATTGGGCGTGATTTAATCAGGATCCAGACAGCTTAAGATCCAACTATATAGCCAACGGCATCTATATCTTGCATTCAACAAATTGGGGTTCGATGCTGATGGAAATTTCGCGGCAAAATGATAGTAAAATGTGATACTGGCTGCAAATGCCAAGCAAAACGATCAGTCTGCTTTTAAACCTCAAGCGAACTTCCTCCTAGATTGTGCTGAACGCTTTCAATGGAGCATCAATCATACTAAAGTATTTCAATATCCATACATATACACAGTATATGTAAAGCTTAAAAAAAAAAAAGTATTAGTAACGATGGCTATGTTATTAAAATATGCTAGCAAATATGCTCATCTATGAAGTTAGCTTCTGTCTGATAGAAAACCCTTGTCAGTTGAGTCAGGTATGTTCATGTTAAAGAAAATGTCATGTGGCCATTGTTTTCATATTACACCAAGTTTGTATTCCACATGGAATGTAAATAAAATGGCTAATCTATCTTACTAAACGGCCGAGTTGGCAGATGGAGAACAGTCAATATTTAATGTTGTGTTTCTTCCATCAAATGAAAGGAGTGGGAAGCATTCATTCCATGTTGTTCTCATTTTCCATTAGAACTAGCATCGACCTTTCTCTTCAATGTCGACGGAGTAGAAGGGGTGTTACTTATCTTTTCTAAAGTACTTTTGTCTTAAAAGAAGGACATTTTTCACTTTTGCAACTTCATCCCTATAAAGGGTCTCTTTTTTGTTTGCTACTTGGGTAGGATCGTATTAAACATATTAGATTAAAACTTAAGAAATACGTTTCATCTGTTTTGATAATGTATGTGGTGCTAGCAATTAAAAAATTACAGACAATCGCCTACAAGCAAGATTAATTTATAGAGCAAACGGCACCATTTCAAAAGGCCCTTGATGTTTTTAATCTCAACAAAAATGGGCATCATCTGGAGACAATGTTCCAACTTCCTGATGCTACTTGAGGCTATCATGGGACAGAAATTTTTGTCTAATGAAGATACACAAGTTCAATTTAAAATTCTCACATGTAACTGAAGCTTAACAAATTTCCATGTTCAGTGGACCAAATTGCTATGTTAAGAACGGAGAGAGATTGAGAGAAAGAGAGAGAGAGAGAGAGAGGGAGGGAGGGAGGGAGACTCACATGTTACCGTAGGCGTGTGAGGATGGAAAAAATAGGAGTCTTCAGTCCAACCAAAATGTTTTTGTGGATGCCGTTATTTTCGCCGAAGACTAAAATGGTGAAACAAGAGTCGACTGCAGCACCTGCATCGTTCAACAAAGTAGGAATATTGCACCTGAACCACAAAAAAGGACGCCTCCCAACCTCTTAGCGACCACAGTTTTCCTGCTCCGCAACCTCCACTAGAAACAAAATTTACCTTTTCTTTTCATGTTCTTCTTCCACTTTACTTATATATGAAATGGGGAAACATGGGCAGNTCCCCAAAGTTTCCACAGACATCTTGGTAGGATCCTTTCTCTTTCTCACAAAACAGGAAGACACATTGGAATGTTAATATGTTAAACAGTAATTATATACACATTGGAATGTTAATATGTTGTTTAAAATGTTATCTAACAAGAATTTAAGAAATTTAGGATATACCAATTTGTGCACACACATGCACCTTATATATATTAAAAATTTGTGCAGCCACAGATGTTTTCTATTTTCAACACAATAGAAAACCAAAGAAGTAACTATGGTACCCAAATAACGATAAATATGTGAAAGGCAGGTTCCATTATGCCTCTTCTTCATCCTAAATGGAATTATGGAATGTAATGATGCATGGATCCATATGTATATCTATTTAATGTATGATTGTTACGACATCACATTGACAACTACTTTACTTCTCTTTCTACCAAATGGATTAAGAATTAGAGCAGATATATATAAGAAATGTGGTTTTTAAGATAAATTGTTAACTGCTCTTTTACGCTGTGTGCAAAAATGAAATGGCGACGCGGCAGGCAAGCCTGTTGCTGGGTCCTTCAGCTCTTGGCCGTTGGGCGCCGAGCGTGACGAGAGCGCTGTTCCCCGAAAGCAGCAAGGTGGTACTGACGATGCTGGGTCAGCTGGGCCTCATATACTGGTTCTTTCTCATGGGGTTACAGCTGAACTTGGGCTCCCAACTCAAGCGGATCGAGAAGAAGTCCATGGCGGTGGCGGTGGTGAGTCTGCTCTCCCCCTTCCTCGTTGCCCATCTCTGCGTCGTCACCGCCGACTCGCTGGTTCCCGAAAGCATGAGAATCAATGTCCCGATCTTCTACGTCGCCGTCTTCTTAGCTTTGCCGGCAATTTCTGTGTTGGCGCACACCGGCATCGAGCACAAGCTCCTCGAGACGCCCTCCGGCAGGCTCGCCCTCTCCTCCGCCATCAGCATGCAGTTGTTGCTCATCCCCATCTTCCACCTCGCCCTTTCATTCAAGCCGACGCCCGGGCAGCCATGGGCTCCCCTTTGGAGACTCACCTCTAGTAAGCTCTTCACTTCTCTCCAATTACTAGTCCTTTTAGGAATTCATGCCCCGTGAATTTAAACCCATATACATCTCCAAGTAAATTTTCACAACTAGTAACCAGATATCTAATCTCTGTCTAACCAAACTACCAATATGTAAACTTTGTCTCCTGATTGAATGCCTGGAGCTCTTCCTCTGGCTGTTCTTGCTTTTTTTTTTTCTTGTTCTGGGAAATCATACCCAACTAACTAACAGTAAGATTCATGTCTAACGTTGTGTCCTGCCAGGTGTTATTTTCATTGCTGTTGTTTTTGCTTTGTCGCGGACTGTACTTGCTCGAATAAAAAACAAAGTCAACGGGTCGTTTAGTTCCTTCATCCTGATCGCGGTGGCGGTTGCTGGCGGCGTCACGGAGGCCATCGGCACGCACCTAACAACAGGGCCACTCATCTTTGCCATATTCATGCCAAATGGCCTGCTTACAGCGGCACTCGTCAAGAAGCTGGAAGATGTGGTCGCACTGCTTGTGCCTCTAATATTTACCATGATTGGGCAGCAGATCGACTTGGCGAAGATGTTCACAGGGCCGAGTGGTTGGACTCTGGCGGTCGTCCTCTTGGCGACCTTTTTGGGGAAGTGCATGGTTGTGGGGCTGGTAACCACCCTCTTCGACTACGCATTTGTCGATGGCTTCTTGGCCGGCGTCCTGCTAACCACCAAGGGCATGATTGATGCTGTATTGCTTGGCTGGTCAGCAGGTGCCGAGGTAATTACCGTGCACGGCACTCTTTCCTCCTCTGTTGTTGCGGCTATACTGTTCTTGACGAGCATTATTGTTAGAGCCCTAATCATTGTCATGCTCGATGTGTTAATTTGACTAGTATTGTTGCTATCTTTTACAGAGAAGCTTCACAACATGTGAAAAGTTTTTGTTCACCAAAAAGGAAGCAACGCAATAAAAAGAAAACACAAGAAAGATGTTCGACAAGTATAGAGTTCTTTTAGAATTGAATCAGGTTCTTATTTTAGCATGTCGAGATGACGTCAAATCATGTAGTTTCTGTAAGATATCACATTGTTTTGGTATTATGTCAGCACTTGTATGCGTCTCAGTGAATTTCAAAATTTCCAAATGACAGGCGATGCTTGATGCTCCAGCTTTAGCCAGATTTTGCCTGGATTCTACCCCCACACGCTTAACTGCTGATTGTGAGAAGCTGATTCTAATTGCTCAGTGTTTCTGATATGAGATTTTCAATCACAGGCAGGCAGGGAGAGATATGAATCAACTTTCCCTCCCACCGATATATGTTGCAAAAAACTTTAGGCCTCAGGAAAGAGAAAGTGCTTAATCCCTTTAAGTTTCCCTGGATCGAAACAGGCGTAGTCCTGAGGAAATCTTTTCCACTTCCAACAATCATACCACTTACTGGTATCATGTGGTTCGACATACTAAAATATGAATTTAATTTTTTCAGGAACATCAGTTGGCTGAGCAAGGCTTTGTGATTTTGGTCTTCAGCGTCATCGTAATCAACTTTGTGGTCACCCTCTTGATCAGGTTATTGCACAGGCGTCCTGCCCCAACAGAATCGGATATGAGCTGCCGCACTCTGCAGCACATGAGATGGGACACCCCATTCCGAGTCCTTGCTTGCTTCCATGGCCATCACATGGTGACGACCCTCATCAGCCTCCTCAAGGCCACTCAGGCCACCTCAAAATCCCCCATCAAGCTCTCTGCTCTCCGCCTCGTCCACGCCACCGCCGGTTGTACGACTGTGGTCGGAGATGTTAACACTACACTCAACAGCAGCCAAGATGACCAGAATAATCCGATCACCGTCGCCTTCAGCAGCCAGAAATCGATGCAGAACATCTTAGTTGAGCATTTCACGAGGACGTCGACGTACTCCACAATGGACGAGGACATTACCAAGCTTGCCGTGGACACCGACTCTGCCTTCATAATCCTTCCTTTCCAACGACATCTCTCTGAAACTGCAGAATCAAACGGCAATTACTTCAGGAGCGTCGTCCAGAAAGTTCTCACAAACGCGCCGTGCTCAGTAGGAATCCTTGTTCACCGAGGCCTAATGCGAACCTCTACCCACGCGTTCAGGCACGTCGCCGTCCTGTTTTTCGGCGGCCCTGATGACAGAGAGGCACTGGCTTTTGCAGCGAGGATGGCGAAGCAAGAAGGCACCAACATCAGCATCGTCCGCTTCCTGCCTGCTTCCCACAGCTCGACGAAATCACACAAGATGGGAGCAGAATGGACACCCGTTCACAGCATGCGGACAGTTTCAGATGATATTGACAGAGAGAAGGTGGTTGATGACTACTGCATCAGCCAATTCCAAATGCAGATGGCCGGGAAGAAGTCAGTATCCTATACGGAGAAATTTGTCTCCTGCGGGGCAGAAACAGTGGCATCTATACAGTCCATGAACCATGGTCGTGAGCTATTCATAGTGGGAAGGTGCCAGCCGACGATCGATTCGGCGATGATCTCAGGGATGGAGGAATGGAACGAGTTTCCGGAGCTGGGTTTGATGGGGGATTTCTTGGTGTCGCCGGATTTTTCGGCAGTATCTGTGTTGGTGGTGCAACAGCACGTATGGCAGAAGAATGTGAGCGACAACGCTTTCGTCTCACTGGAGGGAGGAAAGCATCCTAACGTTACCGGCGCGTGGTATTCGTCAAAATCTAACGTGACTGTCAGGCAAACTGTAGGTCAAAGGGATCCTGCTTGGCAGTGGAACCTAAATGTTGCTTTTTGACAGAAGTTGGTAGTCTTCTAGGAATGCAGAGCTAGACTCTGCTCTCCCCACTCTCCTTTGTAGACATAGATGCACCTAACTTTCTTGTAGTGTTCTAACAAGAGGATATGTCGTTTCTAGAGTTTTATATAGATAAATCCAACTACCTACGGCTCGTGTAGCACCGCGGTTGTAAATTTAATAGCATTTTTATTGTGAATCAAGAAATCCATTTGAGGGTATCTGATTAGTGGTAACTCTAGATTCATTAGGGTCTGTTTTCGGTATAAGTAGTAACTATCTGTTCATCCACCGCGAGAGGGGATGATTATGATTGTTTGTTTGAGCAACACCCGTAATCGTTGACCTCTTTCCTTGCGGCGGACCAAGAATCTCCATCTTAGGTGGCCTATGTCTTCCTATATCCGCCAAATTGGAACCGTTTGTGACTGTTTCATAAGTTGGGGCATATTCATAGAATATTTTGTAAAGTGTTTTATGAATTTTTGCCTCAATATTTAGGTTACATTCATGCAACAGTTACATAGATGTCATATTTTGTGAATGTAAAAAAATAACTAGGTATGCAGCTCACAATTCTAATAAGCTACTTTTGCTACCAACGCTTGCTCCAGATGTGAATTATATCAGTATTAAGGTAGCATAAGTTCCAATATATATATATATTTATATATCTCACGCTCTCTGTCTTGATGCGAGAGGAAGAAAGAAGGAACGACAGGATTTTGGAGTAGCGGGAGAGGGTTTCTCTTCATCCCCCGCCGCCCTCCTCTGCTTTCCTCTTCTCTCCCCCGGACGTCTCCGCCGACGGCAATAGAGGTAAAACCCTATGTCCTTCCTTTCCTTTGTTCTCTCCCCTGGACGTCTCCGCCGACGGCAATAGATATTCTCAACATCTTGTTCATCTGTTGACCATGAAAGAGAACCCTGTCCAGTATCTTCTGAGGCAGCATCTCAGGAAGGGTTTAGCAAGCAGGAGGCAGCCTGTGCTCTGGAATCACTAATCAGCTCCTTCCCCTTTCCCGTTTGTCGATTCCTGCATTTTCCTCTTTTTTATGTATTCTTCTTTTGATTTCGAGCTTTATTTTGGAAGTCTCTCCCTACGCTACCATATAATTATCCGATGATATTGACTAACAAAATGTCCAGGTTGAGAGTGCCAATAAACATGGGAGCTTGCTTGAAGTTGCGCAGATTTTGACAGATTTCAACCTCACAATAAACAAAGCGTATATATCCTCTGATGGGCAGTGGTTCATGGATGGTAATCTTTCATATTCCTTGTTTTGCTTTGAGGGGCCGTTTGATGGCCTGAAAAAAAATTTTTGGAAACATATTGCTGGAAAAATAGGAAATGAAAAAATGAAATGAGAAAAATTTTTTTGATTTCAATTTTGGTGTGTGTGTGATGACTTGGAAATATATTTTCAATTCTATATTTTTAAGTTTGAAAGTACAGAAATATATTTCCAGAAATTTAATTCTAAGTTTGATAATAAGGTTAATTGTCGAACGGATGTGATGTAATCTTGTACATATGCACCCAAAAGTAGAACAGACGGTAAACATGGCGGCTGCATGAGCCCCTGAAACCTGTCCGATGAAAGTGGATCCAGCATCGTCTCAGGCTCTCTCAATCCAACCCGTTCAAGAGTCCCTGCCGTCATCTGCGAAGGCGCGAATCGACTTCTCTGGTAAAGGTTGTGGAAATGGCGCCTGTGCTCCACTCTCCCTTTCCTTACCTCACTCGGGCACCAGTTCAACGAACACCTCATCTTCCTTTCGCTTGGCCTCCCCAAAATACGAGCCCCTCGTTGTGGAACGGAAGCAAGTCGTCGTTACTATGTCTTTCCCAAGCGACCCAAACAGTGGAAACTTCAAAAGAGGGGGCCCTATCATCGAAGGCGAGGGTGACGATCAAAGAGTTGTGCAGTGGACGCGTCCCGCGTCACATATTGAAGAGGTAATTCCCATTCTTCCATCCTTTTTATTAACGAGTAACATTGAATTTCGAATGGGTGTTTATTTTCCGATGTGTTACTTTTCTCATGTAATCGAAGACATCATTAGGTAGTTAGTGAGAGAACCTGTAATACGGAAGAAGTTATAAAAGACGTACCTGAACATGGAAGTGCCATTTGGGACGCAATGACAGTGTTTCTATATTGGATTACCACTAGGTAGCTGGTTTTTCCTTTTAGCAAATGCCCATTCTATATGCGTTTCATTTGGCTTGTCAGTTCAGTTACTGTGCTGTCCGGTTTACCATATGGCAGAGGAGGCTTAAATTCCTATGCAGTTTCTTGCTTGGAACGTGCATATGCTTATCACACTCGAAACGTGCAAACAAATGGTTCAAATTCGGCCGCTGAAATGATCGGCACCCTTGAACCGTTTTTGGTAAGAATAATTACTTAACGGAGCAAATTAGTTGTTCGTTTGAGAAGGGAAGAAGAAAGTAAATGTATCTCCTTGACCATGTGAACGTATGCTTCGCCACTTCCAATTGAAACGAGGATCCTAGACTCCTAGCAGGCATTCAAAATCAAATCCATCAGCGAATGTATCCATGTTCATTTCACGACTCACGAGGTTAGTCTTATAATGGCCCCATAATTCTGAAATTACTGCGTCGGTGTATTTGAAAGATGATCCCATAGTCCGTTAATTAACTTCTTTACGTGTTACTTCTACGTTCCTGACCTCTCTATTCCAAAGCATAGGAACGTTAACTGCAGAACGGTTAGTCTTCCTAGTAGCTATGTCCAGGGTGGGCTTTATGGGCTATGTGTACAATTATTTCGGAATCGTAACTGCAATTTGGTACATCGTTATATGCTTACCACTTGACAATGGCGTGATAGAATAGAACTAGTTAATTTATAGGGTTTACTCCTTTGTTACAGAGCAGAAGAGATTGGATATGTTTTTCCTACAGATATACAAGAACAAGCTTTGCCAACACTTCTTTCTGGGCGTGATTGCATTATTCATGCTCAGGTTGGTAATACTATTTCTTATGCTGAACATAACTTCTAGTCATTTGAATTATAGTCTTAACTACCTTTGTCTATGTATTTGTCCACAGATGCATGCTTTTTTTTTTTAAGTTGAACCGAGGAAATAATGAGAAAGAGTAGTTTCACAACAAAGCCACCTGGAATCATGACCAGCTCACTTAGAAGAATGCCTATCGTATTTGTTGTGGACCAATAGCATGTGAATGAGTTCTATATGACTGGAATTTGTTGTTTGAGCTGCTACAGAAGTTTCTTTCAAGATAAGTGTCTCATGTAACTGGCTCGCCAACTTGAAACTTCACTTTGTCCATTCTATCATTTGAATTCTCCAAAAGGAGGCCTTTAAAAGATTGTTTTCTCATGAGGCTCCAATGTTCTCACAGCCTTTAAAGGATAAATATTTTCATGAAACCCAATGTCTTCTAACGAAGTGTTTGAAAAGGATAAGTTTCAAGAAGTTGTGATTTCTGGTAAGTAGCTGGTCACTGTAAGTTTTGGTCTACTATCTCAGCTCCTTCTACATTCAAAATGGCTGTATGTGGTAAGTGTTTTCACAGGTGCAGTCTGTTTGCATGTGTGTGCTCAATATACTTACACGTATGCGTGCAAGGTATCCACGTCTTGAATGAACTTGATAGGTTTATGGAATGACCAATACTTTTCAAATTGAGGAATCAGAAGTATGTTTCGAGATAATAAAAGAGAACTCTGCAAATGGACTCTTCTGCCTCTCTTGACCAAGAAAAGGAAAAAGAAAGGAAAAAAACAGGCTGTGCAGGATGAGGTCAATTATTTAACATAACTAGAGAGAATAGAACTATTATTTTTAGGTGCAACCTGAAAATACTCTAACGAAAGTAGGAAATTGATTTCTCAAATTAGATGGGTATATGTGGCTAAGTTCATCTCCTTATGCATATTTGCAAATAAAATTAGGAAGTACATATTTATATGTGAAATAGTTGTTTGCTAAGAATAATATTTTTGAACTGCTGAGTCAATCTTGTTTTTTAGCAAGCTGTTTATCAATATTTATCTTCTTAAACTTGATTAGGATGTTCATATTGATACAGTTAAAGTCCTTCAGACAGGTTCAGGGAAGACGTTGGCATACTTATTGGGAATATTCGCAACTATAGATATACATAGATCATCCATCCAAGCACTTATTGTGGTGCCAACGAGGGAACTTGGTATTCAAGTAAGATCTTCATGTTTGAACAAGATATTAGTGGGTTTGCTATATCCATACATGAAACTATGCCCTTTTTTTCCCCTAAGAATTGTATTTCTGGATTAGGTTACTAAAGTTGCTCGGATGTTAGCAGCAAAACCTCTGGGTTGTAGCTCGGAAGAGAAAAGTTGCACTGTTATGGCTCTGCTGGATGGGGGAACTCTCAGAAGGCATCGAAGTTGGTTAAAGGTTCTCTACTGTAGCTTCACTCTATGAACTCTGCATAGGTGTTGAAATTCATAAATATTGGCAGTAAATTTTTTTTATGTTTGATCACATTTATCCTGCATAGCAAGTAGATATATTTCCTTGCTGCTTAATATGTTCACCTGTCTAGAATTTTGCAGGCGGAGCCTCCTGAAATAGTTGTTGCAACAATTGGAAGCTTGTCTCAAATGCTTGAGAAGAAAACATTTAAGCTCGAAGCATTGCAGATTTTGGTTGTTGACGAGGTCACTAATCTCTAGACACATTTCCTTTAGTATTTTTAGATTAATTTGATTATTGGACTTAAAACATTGTTTATCTTACCTGAGCTAAGTATAATTTGTCATTGTGTGTCTTGATGTTTTTATCTGCATATGCTGACACAAGCAACTCTTATAATTGCTCAATATTTTGTTCAATTTGTTACTCTCATTTTCTTACTTTTTGTGTGTGTTTATGTGTCTACCAACCTATTGATAAAATGTCCTTGCTTTACCCCAAGCTTTTCTGTGTGGTACGGAAAGAATGGCTTGTTTCTTGCATTAAATTAAAAAAAATACTTATGAAATCATGTTTCTTCATTTTGATAGGTTGATTTCATGTTTAATTCGTCAAAGCAAGTCTATTCTCTTCGAAAACTCTTGACATCATATTCAACCATTGACAACCGCCAGACCATCTTTGCAAGTGCATCTATTCCTCAGCACAATCACTTTCTATCTGAATGCATTCAGCAAAAATGGACCAAGGTTTGTTTAAGAGATTTTTTTTTTGTTTGTCACTTCGTTGCTGCCTATTTATTTAAGGAATCACTATATTGATATCTAGTATTTTGTGGCAGCATAATGTGGTCCATATACATGTTCATCCTGTTGAGCCCATGCCATTTCGTCTTTGCCATAGATTTGTGGTGAGAGAAGGGAAAAACAAGTGGTTGCCTTTAAATAATCTCTTTCAATATCTCCCTTAGCTTTTTGTTTATTAATCCCATGTTTTCACATGGGCCCTTTGCTTGTTTAATATATGGCCATATGCAGTAGTTTGTCTAGGTTTGTGTTGGTGGTATTTTCTTAAAGACTAAAAATAGTTTTACAGCTTGCTAATATCTTATTTTATTGTTTAGTCTTGCAGAAAGGATGCCAAGCTTGATGTGTTGTTACACTTACTAAAGATTGATCAGCCTAGGTCTTGCATCATTTTTGTTGCTGAGCAGGTAGATGCATCATCTTGTTTCTTATAATGCAACTTTGTAAGATTGTATAATGTATCGTACAAAAAATTTCATATTTTCTTGCTCCGGAGCTTGCCTGATTTTTGAATTCTAAGCATGAATATGAATTATTGTTTCAATGAGACCACATTGAATAGCTGATGTAGTATGGAATTCATATTCCAAACATGCTCATGCTTCCACATATGTTGATGTGAAAGTTGGGTTTGTCGGCAATAGAATGTCAGCTAGATTTCAGAGTCAACGATTGTTGGCTTACCATTGCTTCTAGTTCATTTGGTATGGAAGCTTGTAACTAGTGATATTTTTCTGCGTACGTAGTAGCAGCAGCGACAGAATCTTTTATTGCAAAATGCACTTTGCTTTGCTTTAACTTATATTTTGCCATTGCGCAGTCTGAGAAGTCAAAGAAAGCAGGAAAACCCCCTACTTCAACATGCATCATTGAATTTCTTAGAACTGCATGCACTGAAGGAACAGAGATTCATGTTCTTGATGAAGAGACAAATTTTAATGCACGGGCAGCTTCACTATCTGTAAGTATGCTTCTGTTTCATACTTTTTATATGATCTGTAGGCCGTAAAACCACAGATCAAGAATGGCTTTGAAAATCTGAAAAGTCTATAAAATGCTTGAAAGGCATGCTATTCTCATACATTGAATAAGTTCAATAAAGTTGAATAAATGATTAGGTGGTGACTTTCCTGAGCTTGACCTCTTGATTTGGTGTATCGACTAATCGCACATTTTCCCTTTTGTTTCTTTTTTCTACTTGATTAGTTTCTTTTTGCTTTTTCATACTAAAAAAATTTCTTCTGGAACCAGTGAGATTTATGAATGAATGATTTTATATTCATAAGAGAAACTTGTATCAGCAATTGCAACTACTTGTATCAATGTTTTTGACAAAAAGTATTAGGGTTGATACGAACTTTATACATCAACACGGGATATTCAAATTGCCTGCTTGAGAGTTACACCAGAAACAGAAAGAGACTTGTTTTGTGGCTTGAATCAAGGTTTGCTGCTCAAAGTGCTTAAACTTTATCTCTCATGTTCGCTTGCTTGGTTTTTGCTGCCAAAAATGATTTCATCGTTGAATTACTGAGCTCGTCATAGTCTTGAATATTATTCTTCTATTCCTTCCTTTTACTTTCTTGTGTAAATATTAAGTTGATAACTTAGAATGAGGCCATCAGGTCTGGATGCCAACAAAATATGTACACCTAAGATATCTTGAGTCAATTTTCGTAGCTTGCTTTATTATTGCACGAGCATACCGGTTGGTTTAGTTTGATTTCAGCAACTTGAAGGTTGGTTTTTAAACCGTTCAATCACAATTTATGGCTTATTTGCTCGTTCAGGATGCAAGACAAGGTGGTTGCTTGCTGGTTGCAACAGATATAGCAAGCAGAGGTGTTGATCTGCCAGAAACTACCCACATTTACAATTTTGATCTGCCTAGAACAGCAATTGATTACCTTCACAGGGCTGGAAGAACTGGCCGAAGACCGTTCTCTGACGAGAAAAGCATTGTCACCACACTTACAGTACCAGAGGAGCGTTTTGTATTGCAGAGATATGAAAATGAGTTGATGTTTAAATGTGAAGAAATAAACTTTGACTAAAGGTTCTTTCTTTGTCATGCTCATTTCAGAAATGTCTTTGACTCTGAAACATAATGTTTTTGTCTGGTACTCTGGTTATTGTTTTAGTATTTTATGTGACAACTGGGGAGTTTCATCTTCCTCATGGAGCAGAAAGTTTCCCCCAGTTGCTTCTCTGCTCATTTTTCTTTAGGAAATTGTTTATATGTGCACTTACAAAATCCAGTCCTATTGTGACTGTGTTGCCAAATTTTTAGCAGATTAAAACTGGTTGTACACAAACTTCTGTCTAGTTATACGTGAATGATGTGGTAAAAGAAAAGGTAAACTGAAAAGTGAAAATAGCAAATTATCACTTATTCACACTAGCTCCTATATTGACTGCTCGTGTTACACACTTATTGGACCAACTTTTCTGCTATTGCATTCCATTTTTTGTCTTTGTTAATCTATTTTCACCGCACATGTAAGCCACAAGTTAGTATTTTTGCCCTTTATTGCTGAACTAGCTGACCTATGTTTCCTTGATAGAGAAATAAAAGTTAAGAGACTTTTGTCGTTTTTAAACTTTCAGCCAATTAATGAACTATAGGTTCACCTGTAGCTGAAATGATAAATAACTCTGCAGTTGAATACACTAACTGAAAAATTGAGCAGTGCACACAGGGATTGCTTTTGAGTTTTGAAGGAAATTCCCCATGCTACTTTCGCTCCAGTCTGTAATCATCCATTTAAAAGTTTTTCCACGACTTTAAAGGGTACAAGGTGCCTCTGAAAGGCGTAAGTATGTGGGCACGCATATATCCATTTATGTGTATATGAAACAATTATCTTGCCCTCGTGTTCATCATTTATTCCCAGCTACATGAGAATGATATATATAAAGTGGAAATTCTTGTTCCTGTTAAGGGTCATCTAGCATCTCTTCAGTAATTGTTGCTAATCCTGGGTTTATTGTTTCTTGTCCCTTTCTTATGGAGACTCAAATATCATACCATATAAGCTGCTAAAATTGTTATTAACAGTTCATTATTCGTCGCAGGTTGAATTACTGATCGCTCTGCCACAGTGCTGCTGCTGCAGAAGATGGCCCACCCCCATTACTGGTGATGGTAGCAAGAAGATTCCCTACTTTCACAGGGTCTGCTTTCCTAGCTTCCTGAACCGACATTAGTATGTCCAGGCCCAGTGGACTTCCACACCGAACTCCCACATTTTACAGGGAACGCTTGTAAGTTTCATCTTGATTACCTGCACCACTTCATAGAGATCTTAGCGATGACCCTCCTCTGTTATCATCCGGCACAATCATCCAGTTTTCTCATCTGTCCTCTAATGCCTCTTTAACAACCTTTCATTGTAAAAATCTATTTTGGATGGTGGTTGGTGCGTGCCTGTGTATTAGAGAAAGAGGTAGAGGGTGGGTATACAGCTGCTCTATCTTAACAAGGGAATGTTAGTATCGTTGATAAAAGAGAAACTGTCGTTGCATCTCTGCTTTTGAAAGTCTGGTAGGCAAACCAATGAGACCCTGAAGAGTCCTTCCATTACGGACCATGGCTTCTACCCACGCTGATGAGAATGTTAGTCAAACCTGGATGTGTCCCTACCATCTTCTATTATATTGAAAGTATGTGATTGTAAATATTCTAGTGGTTGTTACTCCACTAAACTCTAAGCGTTATATCTCGAGTTGAAGGATGTATCGGGAAGGTGAGGTGGCTTCACCTCTTGCGAACCGCCAAATCAGGCAAGAGGTCGAACACTCAAAAGATTAAAAACTCACGCATGGAGAGCAGCCAATGGAAGTAACGGTGCGTTTGAGAGTTGAGTGCCTTCAATCTGGTTCGCTTGGAGTTATACTATTTATTCGTCTAATGATTCCAGTACGCCCACATTTGGCGGCGGTGAGTTAAACTCGTATTTATCCTCAAAGGAGTTTTAATATGAAACTAATTAGAAGGGAGTGTTTGGTTTCAATCCATGAATTTAGAAACCAAATGATCTGGAAACTTTTACATAAGTTACAATAGGCAAATTTCAGTTTAATGATTTAGGATGTCTGAGATTGGATGTAAATTTTTTCCTGTGTGTTTATCCTTAAAATAAGGCGGATATAGATGGTTCCTTTGATCCGACAAGGTAGCTCAAGAAGCAATCTAATTCGATGAAGTTCTGATTTGATTTCCAGTATAACTGGAGTTTTAATTAGTGTGAATTAACAGATCCAGGTATAGTTAATCTGGATATGGATATGAACTTATGATGTTTTAAATGCTTGTTATTTCACATGTGAATGTGATTAACAGGCTTACAAATTTAAACTTGTAACTAGTGGCAGTTCCAGTTCCGGGTGCACGTTGTTTCTAAACTTTGGGCTGGTTCACATTTGGATTTATTAGGGTGCAACCCCATCACAAATCTTAATAGAGTATGGCGAGGAACTAAAAAAAAAAGAAGCAATTAAAAATAGGTGAGGTGATACACAATCGCATCAACTGCTTGGATTTGGATTTAATGCCAAGTAGCGTCTGGATTTGAATTTCATTGACAATCAATATCTCGAACCCATATCCAAATCCAAAAGGCAGATTCAATATGTCTGGATTTGAGTTTATCTTTCGGATCTGAAATGCACATGACATTTGGGGAAGAGTCGAAAACCAGTTCCGCCTGAACTGGGTTGGATGAAGAGCTAGAGTACGGACAGATCCAGATCTGTTTCGAACAGTAAATTCATAATAAACAAATCCAAACAAAAGATTTTGAAAACCGGAACCTCGATTAGCAGTGTCAGATCGGGTCTAGAATCACCTTGTCACCGACCCCGACCCGCATCCCTGCCTAGGAAAAACCCTAAGGGGCCGTTTGATGGCATGGAAAAAAATTCTGGAAATATATTGCTGGAAATATAGTCTCGGATACCACTGTAACAATCTAACCCAACACGCCCCCTAGCAGTTTCAGTTTTAACTTTAAAAAGGCTAAGAACCAAGACAATCATTTCATTAATGTCCTCTATTTATAAACCCTTGAAGATCCCTCACAATCTTTGATACGAAACTAAACTTCTAAGTTGTTACAAGTATTGTCTAGCAAGGTTCACTTGTAATACAAAGATTATTGGTTATGCATATTGAGACGGTCAACATGATCACAATATTATTAGTTTCACTTGAAAATATAAAGGCATCTCTTACTTACATGACTAGGAGAATGCATAGCTAAGACCCTAACTTTAAATTTGGTAACTATAAGCACCAAATTGGGGCTGCAATAAGCTATACAAAGAAGAACAAATAAATCTATATTACATTGGTTTTCTAATATATCCCACTTGTACCTATGATGAGCTTATAGTTAAAGAATTTTAGATCATATTAGTTTTCTGATATATCCCATTTGTACCTATGATGAGCTTCTAGTTATGAAAGAAGTACAATATGTGTGTGTCAGTGGTGTGTTTTGAGTGTACATGGAAGAGAGCCGATAAAATTGAAATTTATACAAAAAATTTGGGAACAAGAAGTCTCCTGATTACAATAAAAATTGTAAAACAAATCATAAGCAAGAGACAAAATATACAAACAATGTACAGTGGAATAATTACAAGTCACGGACTCACCAAAAAAGGAAATAATAATTATAAGTTACAATTACCAGGAGGAGAACTCTGAAAGCCTTTAGAAGGTGAGTGATGAACAATTTCTGAAACTAACCAACACTAGAGAAAGATACAAAGCTGTGAGTCCATTCTTCCCTTTCACACTTGCTCCCAGAGGCAATTCCCATCTTCAAGAATCAAACATCTATTCTGAAAGGTCGAAGGAGATGCAATAAGGATAGTCCCAAATATCGGCAATATTTTTCAAATATTACGACAACACAACAATTTGAGAATATTTGCCAAACAAATATGTATCAAGATATTTTTCAAGAAACACTTGATGAGTTCATTTTAAAATTTAAACTCTTTCTTTTTTTACATTTTAATAGCTATTTATAACTTTCCCTAATATCATAACTATCATATCATATTCTATACATTTTTTATTCTTTGGAATCCTAAAATTTTCCCAAAAAGATAAATTTCCCAATTAATAACCTAAGGAAAACATTGCTGATAAAAATCCAAAAACAACATTTGTGACTATAATGTAGAGACACAAATACACATACACACAAGGTTACAGGCCAGCCTCCTCAAAATTTGAGGTGCGTTTCAAGAAACCAAAAATCTTCTTGTGATATGAGGAACAAGAAAGAAAAAGAATGGCTCTTATCCACTGGGAATGCCAGGAACAGGACACATCCCTAAGGGGGGCAATGTTTGTTTACCACAGAATGGACACTCCTCTTAGACTCAATGGGCATTGGCGCAGGATGCGAAAACGTAGGTGGGTGCACATCCTGCATTTGCTTTGTTAAAGGCTTTTTTCTGGACACCAAAACTATGCAGAAAATATTTGAAAAGTGTACTTTCTCTTCCCTTTGCAGGAGAAGAAAAAGAAGAAAAGGCAAGGGAACCAAATATTTTCACATCAAATAGGTGGATCTTCTGATTATTAGTTCATCGAAAAACAGAACAATGGTCACAGTATTCTTTACGTTAATCATAAAAGTGCTTCCCTTTGGAGTCATAATTCTCCTTTAACTTGGTCTAAGGCAGGTTGTCGGCAACAGCCCTAGCAAATGATGAACATCAGGACTTCAGATTCAATTAGCTGGCAAGAATTGGCCCGACTTCTACTGAAATGACTGTGTCATCCGCTTTACACCTGCAGAACACACCAAAACTGGACCCACTGCATTCAAACAGAATGATAACCCGAATAATTCAAGCAATAAATCATCATTCGTCAATACCAAGAACACAACGCACATAATCCATGAATATATTTTGCATAGCACGACATATGATCATAACAGACTTGTCAATTACGAGATGTTCACGGGACTACTACTGCATAAAAACATCCGAAAGGCTAGTGAATCAGTGAGGTTAGCGGAGCTTATCTCTTCAACGACGTTCTTCAGGAATGCAAGTTGATTATGGAAGTATTCTTCAATGGTTCCATGATTAACAGCCAATTTTAGACAACTGACAGAGACGCATGCAGAGATGGAACTGAACATGAGAGATCCTCAACGTGCTTGGCATCTTATACGTGACTGTTCTTTCTCTTAAATTGGTGCAACATTGACAAGCAGAAGCCGTAAAATACAGAAGCAAACATGTAACGTCATGTCAGACAGTCAAATCTCGGGAGTAATACGTGGGCACCACGATGCAATAGTG
Source organism: Nymphaea thermarum (assembly GCA_011799765.1). Classification (NCBI taxonomy): domain Eukaryota; kingdom Viridiplantae; phylum Streptophyta; class Magnoliopsida; order Nymphaeales; family Nymphaeaceae; genus Nymphaea; species Nymphaea thermarum. The sequence continues at coordinate 62,486 of JAANDH010001176.1, forward strand.
GGCAGCCTGATATTAAGAAGACTTACTCAATGGGATAAAGCAAGATGTTGGGAGACTGAAATTTCAGATCTTTTTAACAGACAATCGGTAAGCAAAATGTAGCCGTTTTTCTGGCAAAAATCTTCCAGCAACAGCGAGAACAAGGAAGCATAACAAAGATGATGTGACCCTTACAGGGGTCTTGCGCTGAATCAAAAAAAGGAAGAAGACTTCTGCAATGAGAGAATACGATTCTGGTTTTTGTCAAAGGATCAGGATTTCCAATTCCTTCAAAATTTTGCAAGGGATTCGGAGGTCGTCCCGGTGTTTGATGGCCGACGCGAAATTGGTCATGATTTTTCCTTTGATATAAAAACTGGTAGTGTCTGTTTAGCTTTATACATGAGATGGTGATAATAGGATACTTGATCTGCACCAACTTGTGCATTAACTGAGATAAGTTTGTTTCCTCATCATCGAAAACGTGACACATACACAGATAGAAACTGGTAGCTATTAAACCTTCACTTATTGGGAATCAATATCATTCGGGTGGTTGATTTTAAAGAGATTAGATCGTAGAAATAAAGTAAGAAAATATGTATACCAAACTTTTTTTTTTTCAAGAGATCGAAATACCCATCGAAAAAGAAGGAACATAGATACATAAAAGAAAGACATAAATGCATATGTAACTCAATCACTGCGCAAAATGGAGGAGTTCAATAAAGGAAAAAATCGAAGAGATTGAGTGCAAATCACAACAATACTATGAACGCATATTGCTTCTGATTAGGTTAACTCAAATAACAGTTGGCTTCTTAGGGATTGGAGCTATAGTACTTTAATTTTATGCAGCCAACCACACATACCACGAGGCCACAGCTGAGTATGAGCTAAGAGGAGGTTATTTAGCAGTTCAGATTAAATGTCATCGGTAACATTATTAGCTAGTTTTTATATCGACTTTGATTTAGAGAGCAGAAAACGTCATTAGGGCATTGGTTAATTATAAGCCGCGGATGGATTAAGATGCGATGATACCTATTAAGTTAATCACATAAAATTTTCTAGTCCATTTTGCCTCATTAAAATTGAATACCTGTTAAGTATACAACCTGGGGAAAGTTGAAATTAACTTGAGAAGCAAAACATTTGGGAGGGATTGATTTTGTTTAATCCGCAATTTGGTATTCATATAACGTTTTATATCGTTCTCGGATCGCGAAGTCCTTCTTTGTACCGATTGAGCTGATGTAAAAGGCCTTGTAACCTGAAACTTTTACCTTTCTTTGTGTTTTTGTAAAAAAATAGACTCTATAAAAAGTGGTTGATGTATTTAGATGATATTGTTGAAGAAAAAAGATTATGAGATGACTGAATTAAAGTTTCCAGATTTTGACAATGACTAAAATATCATTTTTCAAAATTTTTTTATATAAGACAAGTAAATTTTTTTTAATTTAAATATAATCTAAAAAAAGTTGAGGTGGGGCACCATAGCCCAATAAAGTTGTTGCGATTATCTTGCACACAATCGTGCAACTTTAATTTGGTCCCATCATTCAGAAATGATTAAAAGCACCCATACACTTTTGGAGGTAAAAAGTATGCAAATAAAGCTTTATTAATATTTTTTGACAGATTAGCACAGTTTTTATACTAATTATGATTGTTATATAACGAAAATATTGTTATGTGTATGATTTTTTTTTTTTTCAATGGGCAGAATAGGTGTGGGTTACATGGGTAATTGCCCACACATTAAAAAAAAAAACTCTTTATTTAATATTAATGTTTTTTTTTATTACATACTTAATTATCGGGGTCGGGCTACAGCTCAAGCTCACCCAACCCAAGCTTAGGTCCAACTCGGTTAAAATAAAAAAAAAATTAAATATAACATAATGCATAAATATAACAAATAATATATATATATATATATATATATATATATATATATATATATATATATATATATATATATATATATTATAAAAATAAAAATTAATGTCAGCCTCCTAAACCGGTCCGATTGCCCAGCACTTATATTAGACATATTGACTTCTTTTAAATATTTAAAATTTTATATTACCAAAATTTTTGGTTTGTGCCCTAACATTTTAATTTGACACGGAGTGCCACGCGTTACTTCTTTAAATAATATATAATGAAGGAATGTCTACCAAGACCCACTCATTTCTCAGAAAGTTGCAACTGGAGAGTTTAGTTTCCGATGCGAGCTTTGTGAAAGTGCTACTTCTATCGATTGATCTTAAACAGTGGGATCGTGATGTTACTTTAATTTTATTAATTATTTTTTAATGCTTTTAAATTTTCTTCCTTTTATTTAATCTACAAATATGTATTCAAAAAGTAAGGTTTTCTTTTTTCTTCTGGTTCACAACCATTCAACTGATATGAACATATTTAAAAAACAAATTGCTTGTTGAAACTTTACATAATGGGTTTTCTATTCAAACAAAAGAAGGGCTGACCTTACATTTGAGTGGACAAAATTGAACGGGCCCGTCAGATTTCTAGAAGAAAAAAAATCCAAAAGTAACGTGGCGACCCTTTTGCAATATGATCCACGGTGGAGGGGCTGTTCTGGCAGAAAGGAAAGCGCATCTGATGGGGATAGATGACGACGGAAACGTAGGGGAAGTAAAGGCAGAGGATTAGGATACACTCAGATACGCACTCCCTTCTTATACGGAGGGAAGGATTTGATATCCCACTCTCTCCGAACATTTCGTTCCCATAAAAACCTGTTCTCTCTCTTTCCCCTCTCATCTCTCTTCTGCACCTAATCTTCTTCCGTCGATTTCCTGTTTCTGCGAGCTTATCTTCGAGAAATGGTAACGTGGTTTGCGATTTCCATGGATCTTCGTCTTTCTGATTAGTTACGTGACCGATTTCGTTTCGATTCGTCTCTGCAGGCGGAAGAAGGTGCAGCAGACGTAAAATATGAAGAGGTAATTAAGCATCCTGGAAGGAAGAACAACGAAAAACTCGCGCGCTCATTCGTGCAGTTCGTGTTCTTTTGTTACATGCGGTTTTCTGAGAGATGGTTCTCTTAATTTGCCTGATGATCGTCCCTTCGTTACAGGAGTTCATCGTCAACCGCCGGGGCTTAAAGCTCTTCACCTGCAGATGGCTGCCCAGGAATCAGGAGCCGAAAGCACTCGTCTTTCTCTGCCATGGTTCCCGTTTTTCTTCATCTCTCTTCATTTAATTTGATTTCCTCAGTTGCCTTTCCACGATGACTTGCTGCCGCGGTTGATATACGTTTCCTTGGAATTCCCTCAGGTTATGCTGCGGAGTGTAGCATCTCAATGAGAGGTGATGATACATGCGCTTTCAATTCTTTTACTTTCCCGACCACAAATATACTCGTGAAGGATAAGTGACCAACTTTTTCCGGCTAAATTTGCAGACACCGGGTCAAGGTTGGCACAAGCAGGCATGGCCGTGTACGGCGCCGACTACGAGGGCCATGGAAAGACGTCGGGGTTGCACGGATACGTTCCAAGCTTTGACGGAGTCGTTGGTGATTGCTGTGACTTCTTCACCAGCGTCGCCGGTAAGAGAGAAAGAGAGATCAGTTCAATTAATCAGGTGCAGACTTCTTCACCTTTTTTTCTTGGGTTCAGAGAGGAAGGAGAACCAGAACAAGAAGAAGTTTCTGCTGGGGGAATCGATGGGTGGTGCAGTGGCTCTTCTCGTGCACAGGACGCAGCCATCTTTTTGGGACGGCGCAGTCTTGGTCGCACCCATGTGCAAGGTCTACAAATATATATACAATATATACATATGATTTCTCTTCCAAATTATGTTCTCTTAATTTATTTGATTTCCTTGATGATGTTTAATCCACTTATAATGAAACTAACTTGATCATTCTCTTGGGTTTTGATCTTCAACCAGATTGCTGATGAGATGAAGCCCAATCCTTTGGTTGCAAACGCGTTAATAATGTTAACCAAGTTCTTTCCTACCTGGAAGGTTGTCCCTGGCAAGGACGTCATTGATGCCTCTTTCAAAGAATCCAAGAGAAGAGAGGAGGTGAGATAAGATTTACCTTTAATCACACACGGACATCTCGTCCCTTCCGTTGTTTTTTTCTAAAAAAGTTGATGGGACTTGTATGGTAATTAGAAAGTCCAAAAAATATGCAAATTATAGAAAGTGAATCACTAAATCTAGTCTTAATTAGATGTTGAGGAAGGAAAATCTAAAGTGGATATTTGGCCATTTGCAGATTCGTAATAACCCCTACTTTTATAAGGGAAGGCCTCGTCTCAAGACTGCCCTTGAACTCCTCATTGTTAGCGAGAAAATAGAGAAGAGTCTCCACGAGGTAAGGATATTTTCCACCGTGTTTGTTTCCAAAAAATTCATTATACGCAGTTGCTCCTTACTGTTAATACCGGTCTTGATGGCTTTTTGCTGAGGGGAAACAAATATCCCAAGCATTGACTTTCTTGGAGGCGACGGTAATAAATGTCGCTGATTATTTCTCCCGACTTCCCACTGCTTTTGGAATTCTTATCCATGTTTGACCGAATTTATTGTCTCGTATTTTTTTTTCTATTACATTTTAATACCACTTTGAATTCCGAAAACTACCTTGCTTTACGGCCGGACGAACTTAGTCAACTCAATTTATAAGAATAATTTTCCTAACCACAAGTGTTTTTTGCTATCTTTTATTTTTATTTTATTTCATTCTAATTATTTTAATTATAAATAAATTGTTTGAGAGATTAATTATTTGACTACTTCTACTTACTATTGTTCCCTGTGTAGGTATCAATCCCTTTCTTGATCGTTCAAGGCGAAGAGGACCGTGTGGTTGACCCCAAGGTCTGCAAGCTCCTGTTTGACTCGGCCTCGAGCTTGGACAAGACCCTGAATCTGTACCCCGGCATGTGGCACGGCCTGACTTCCGGCGAGCCACCGGAGAACATTGACCGGGTCTTCGCGGACATAGTCAGCTGGCTGGACCAGCGCATCAAGCAGGGGACGACTTTCGGCGCCACCGAGTGTGAGCGCAAGTCTGAGCACGACAAGAGGGCTCCTTACTCGTAGTTTGACCGTTGACTTCCGTTCAGGAAGATTATTTTGGAAGGGGGGGAAGCACGTCTTGTGACGCATAAGATAATGACAAGGCGCGTGACGGTGTATAATCCAAAGTTTGTCTATTATTATTCTTGTCCAAAGCGTTGCTCAGCAAAATTATTTCCTATGGACCATGCTTGACGGCGAACGAAAATGTTTAAAGAATAAAATTGGGAAGAGTAGGTAAAGAGAGATGTGGGAGAACAAATTTGGCCCTTTCACTTTGTACACATGCTTTCTTTTTCTTTTTTGTTCTGTCCCCTTCGCTTCTTTTAGTTGGTATTTTGCTAATTATTGTGCTTATTGGTCTTATTTGGATTGAAGGAAAGGAAAAGGGAGTAAAGAACAATCAATCATTTGTTTAGTTGACTAATTAAGAAAAAGGAAAGTAAAATGAAAGTAAAAATATTGTTTGGTTTTCAGGGAAAAAGATGTTGTAATGTAAATCCAATCTCTCTAAAATTGAAAGGATTAAGAAAAAAAAGAAAAAACTTAGGTTTTCTACCTGATAACACCATTTTTGTCGATAGAGTTTTTTTTCTTTTTCATTTTCGTCTCTCTTTTCTTCTCTGCCTATTTTTTTTATCACGGTTAACGAAGCCCCTTGCATCGTCTGTTATAGGGGTACTATTATAAAATAATATAAATTCTATCATTTCTTTTATATATTTCAAACAAACATGTTTTTAACAATTATTTCATTTTGATCCAAATAATCATTATAATCACCTATTTCCTTACATTGTCGTAGGAGTACTATTATAAAGTAATATAAATTCTATCATTTTTTTATATATTCCAAACAAACATGTTTTTAGCAATTATTTCATTTTGATCCAAATAGTCTTTATAATCACTTATTTCCTTCTTCCATTTCCTTTTTAAAAAGGAGAGGTCAACGTCAATAAAAAAAAATTGAACTACAATTAATTTAAATTTTTTTATATTATTTTCTTGAGAGAAGCCACCACATTTTTAGGTTTTTGAAACGAGTAAAACAAAAAAAAGATTTTACAACCTCCATAGGTGCCACTTGGTGCTCCATTCGCCTCACATTCGATGCAAATCCGAATTCAGGTAGTTGAATTTGAATTCATAAAAAGTAAAATTATATCCTTTGGATAGGTGTTTCCTCCAAAATTTGATAAATATTCAAACACCTATCCAAAATTTGAGAGATATTCAATTTTTTTTTTTTGGAGAGACCAAGAAAATTTATTTTGAAGGTTGAGTGCTTATCATGTTACGGGGCACTCGATTTCAGATCTCTGGGATCTGAAATTTATGAATTCAAAAAAGCAGACCCTTCTCTCTCTTTAACTTATATCAAAGTTTCTTCTGGTATAAAAGATTTAAAACGGAAGATCTCAAGCATGTAATTGTGAATCATGAAAAATTTATTGTGAATCTTTCGCCACATGGAAAACAGATCCATGGACTGTTTCTGTTTTCTGTCATCCGATACCAAATCCAATATTCTAGATCCAAATTCGGAACGAGATGGGCGGGTTCAGTGACGGAACCGCAGCTTCCTTACCCGAACCGTTCTGCAGGACAATTAAAACAAAAGATGGAGGCCAAAGATGTCAAATACAAAAGGAAGGGAAAAAGCCCTTTGGATCAACCGTTACCTCTCTAGGGTTCCCGCTGCGTCCTCCTCGTTGTCATTTCCCCGCGGGGGAAAACCTTTCCGCTTCCTCGTCTGCCGTCGAGTTACTCGAGTCCGCCATGGGTGAGTACACTACTCTCTCCCTCTGTGTGTACGTGTTTGTGTGTGTCTCTGATTGCTGCTTCCTGGAATGGGCGTTCCTTTTTCCTTGATTGGTTCTCATTCTCTGCTTCCCGAGTTCTCCTGATCCAATTCACGTGGTTTCGTGGTTTTTTTTCCCCCCTTTATCGTCGATAGCGAGGATCAAGGTCCACGAGCTTAGAACGAAGACGAAGACTGAGCTCCTGAGCCAGCTGAAGGATTTGAAGGCCGAGCTCGCGCTCCTCCGCGTCGCCAAGGTCACCGGCGGCGCCCCGAACAAACTCTCAAAGATGTATTATTACTTCTTATCTCTTACTTGTTTTCGAGGATGTGTTTCTTTCGCCTCTTGAGTTCCGTGATTCCAGTTAGTGGGCTTGGTTTTCATAATTTGGGTTTCTTGTTGTGAATGCAGAAAGGTGGTGCGGTTGTCGATTGCGCAGGTTCTGACGGTCATATCACAGAAGCAGAAGGCCGCACTCAGGGAAGCCTACAAGAAGAAAAAGTACATCCCGCTTGATTTGAGGCCGAAGAAGACTCGAGCAATTCGGCGTCGTCTAACCAAACACCAGGTAGAATTTCTTATATCACTGCATCTGTAAGAATTTCTTAGACCATTTCTTATATCAGGTATCGTAAGTACAGTTCTTTTTCTTTCCGACCTGAGACAATAGTGCCATAATTTCCTTTTTGTAAAAAAACTTTTGGGCAAAGTTCATGGCTTCTTTTGCATTGCATTCTTTTTTAAAACGTGTTGTTGCGATAGAGAAGATTCATGGTCAGGGATGCTGTAGTTTGACGGCTAGCAAATTTGATCAAATACGCCATGGAAAATTGCGATCATATTGGTTTCATTGACCCTCTATCTAGGTAGCTCTCTTGAACTACTTAGCTTCTTTCCTTAAAATGACACGGAGAAGTTGTTCCTTTTCTTTTCAGTTTATGAAAACTAACGAGGCATTGGGGTCATTGGGTAGTCTGACTTGGGAGTAGCATATTGCCAATCCTTTTAATGGAGAGGCGGCATATTTTGCTTTAGTTAAATAGCATAAGTAGGGAATTTGTCTGGTTGTCTTATGATGTACGTAGTGAAATGACAACTAATGCGAAAAGTTTATGGTGTTGAATAAACATGTGAGACGATGAGCGTTGTTGATCTATGGTTTTCTTTAATGGATTGTTAAATATTTAGGATCTTAGTGTTCTTTTACGATCATTTTAGAAGCTGCAAAGAAAAAAATTAGGACCCAGGAAAGTTCAAACAATCCTGCACGTTGTACAAGTTAATTAACATGTTCCTTTCTCATCCCACATTGCAAAATCTCGATTGGTTCTATGTGATGTTGCTTGAATGGTCACAAGTTCTTTTCCAAAATAATGCGTCTGGTGGAGTTCATGTTTTTCTTTTCGGCATTAAAGCCTTTTTTGTTTCCTAATCGAAGACTTAGTATGAATGTTCTGCATGAAGTTGAACATTTTTGGTATACAAGGTCCTGTTTCCCCTATTTGGGGTTTCCAGGTTCGTACTGCCGTGACTGAAATAGTTATGTTTCAACGATCGAGGGAGAAGTAAGACTTGACGATGTTTCTGTGACTTGGTCGTCCCAAGCTGGGGCTTGGAGGAATTTGGTAGTTTTTTTGTTTATAGTTAGCCTCTTAAGTCTTTCAAGTTGAAGTCAGTCAAAATTCAAGGACTAGGGATTCAACCTTAGACTATCAAATTGAAGCAAGTCAAAGTTTGTTGACTGATAGAGCGTACCAGCCGTTATGTATCGGTCCATTCCAATCTGTTTCCTTTTTCTTTTGTTTAAAAATTAATCAAATACTAATTATTAAAGAAGCAAAATGGTATCATTTCTTTTAAATTCCTCTGTGGCCAATTTCAGCAATGAGCTGATACGATGTGTATAACGATGCGATTTGATGTGATGGTAACCGCATTTGTCATGGTTCCTGATTCTTAGTGATCAATCTATGGCCAAGCTCGACACGGTCTTTGGAAATCTCGGAGTTTTTGCGAAACAAGATTTAGCAAGAGCATACGGATCTCAGACAATTGAGATCGAGAATCATGTGCCATCTCTTGTGCACTTAACTAGTTAACTGTAAGCTTTAAGATTGTATCCCCTGTCCCGCCATCTCTTCTGCACTTAATTGTAGGCTTTAAGATTGTATTTCCGGTGCCGCTTGTACTCCATTCTTAGTAATTCTGTCCTTCAACTGTTATTGAATGTGATAAACTATATGATATCTAGAACCTTGAAACCCTTTGGCCATAAATGTTCCTCTGTCTCTCTCACTTATGCATTTGTACGCTTCTTTGCAGGAATCGTTGAAGACAGAACGAGAGAAGAAAAGGGAGAAGTACTTTCCCTCGAGGAAGTATGTCATCAAGGTGTAGGTGTTGTCAAGAGTGAGCCTGCAAGTCAAACTAACGATGTCCGGGATTTGTAGGAAATCAATTTTGTTCACTGCTTAAACAATTGGAATTATTTTCTCTATTGGACGAGAAATTTTTTTGTGTGAAATTTCTTTTATTCCCCCAGCACTGTGACGTAGGTGCGGTAATTTCATTGGCACCGCACGAATCTTGTTTCTTGGTTCCCGCAGTTTTTTTTTTCTCACCAAGGCAAATGACTTCTTTATGATCATGAGATCCTTCACCCCTTTTCTCGGTTCTCAACTTTGTTCTACCGAACAATTGTGGCAAAGAAAGGCAAAGTTGGGTTTGCACCATAGGGCTGTAGAGGAAGATCGAGCTTTCCCCGCTGCTTTTGGGAATCCTGAACACTGGTTTATCCTTTTTCGACTTATCCTTTTTGGCTGCTAAGGCTCTTGAGTCGGTTTTAAAGGGGTTAAGGTTTTTTAGGTCGCTTATTAAGATTGATTATGAAGCAATCAATTAAGAAACCACGTGAGGCCTTCTCAAAACTCCCCACATTAGAAAAACTTACAGCTCTCTCATTATTATTATTTTTTGGAAAGATTTTCAGCTCTTTTAGCTTCAAACTCCTTTCATTGACTCCGTTTCAAGATATGCAGAGGTCAGTTACCTGACATTATTTGTAGGTTGTACGTCTATCGCCATATAGCAGGTAAGCTCACGGTTCAGCTTTTCTACAAGAGACCGTTACAGTGATTAAGTGCCTGCGAGCCAAGCTTGAAGAAGTCGTGTTTAAGTCATTGTGGAGTTGTATTTGCTAATTGCATTCAAATGAGCTGAGATTGGTACCAACAAATGATGTAATAGTCCGATAATATGGTTTCCTTGTTCAGTTTATTTAGCTTGTTCACAAGTTCTTGCGTTGACATTTTGATGCAATGTTTTGAACAATACTGACCAGAAAGGTCGAAGTGAATGCGGACAGACATTAGCATGTGAGAATTGACGCCCAACATTATATAGCATGAAGAGAAGGGGAGTGTGCATGGCTAATCTTTGCTGCTTGTGTAAGGGAGAGGAGTCTAGTCCACTGGCAAGAAGCTGAAACTTTATCTTAATTCTGGGGGAAGGTGCAATTCAGTCGAAGATGGACGCCAAATTGCTGGTCTGCAACTTTCCACATAAATAATGTTTTCCATTAACAATGGGAGGAGAGCAAATCAAGAAGACTTCCAGAGACTGTTTGCAGAGCTGCAAAGCGGTGGATGGAGCGATGGAGTGGGAGGACTGGAAAAAGGAGGTGATGGGTCTATGGACTGAATGTGGGGTGTTGTGTAAACAGGATTACATCAGTGGCTTCACTACGGACTAAATGTTCATTGTGCTTATGAAAGATGATGAAAGAAGAGAAGCCAATGTTAGAGGAGCTGCTCAAGAAAAAAAGATGAGGCAGAGCTTCTGCAATGGAGCCTTGCTAAGCTGAGGAACACGGCTGATCCTGTAGCTACTACGTCCAATAAAAATTGGAAGAAAAGGTTAAGAGGAATTGGGGAGGGCATGAGAAAGTGGCGGATGAAATGAAGGGCCACAGAGGAAAAGAAAACTGCCTGAATGGAATGCTTGGCCACCTGATGCTACACTTTGTGTCCCTTTCCTAATTGCTACGCAACCAAAGCAGAAGTGGGTTTTCACTATCTTAGGTGGTTATGGAGTTGCGGAACGGAAAGAGAGTGAAGAAGGCATGCGCAACTCTCATTTCGTGTGGCCAATTTTGGTCGTAGTTGCCATCTTGACTTGAAAAATCAGTACATGGGCTTTTCGCAACCTGATCAGTTTGGTTGGTCCGTCGCATGGTTAATCGACCTCTGTTTTTATGGATGGCAGGTAGATGAGCCTCAAGTAAACCACAATTCGATGAGTGAACATCCATCCGTTGTAGTCTAGTTGGTTAGGATACTCGGCTCTCACCCGAGAGACCCGGCAACGGAATGTCTTTTTGTTGTTACTCGTACTTTTGAAGAACTGAAGTCAGCATGGATCCATGACCCAGGCTTCTTCGTTCTCAAACTTGCCCACGAAGGTATGACATTAATTGCAGGACGCCAATTTACGACAAGGTCCTTCGTTACCAGTGGGCAGTAGGCGTCCCCCTTCCCTCCCCAGCCACGGGTTCCCGCTATTCAGTGTCCTCATGTTCCCTAGACTCCGTCAACTTGACAGCCTAGGCTTTCACAATACTTAAAACCCAACTTGCTTGACCGCTCTTTGGATTTGATTCAACTTCCACTTTCCAGAAAAGCAGCAGCAAACAGAAGCAACGTCGGTTGATTGCCCACTGGTCTTCAGTAGTCTCCGCATTTTTCGGCTGTTAACGAATATTATTGGAGACTTGTTCAAATCTTGTAGGAAAGAACGATGACTTAGGCCTGAACACTGTACCTTCTTCTCAGAGGATTCTTTTCGTTGTTCGAGAAGTTAGAAACTAGTACTTCTCCTGTGGTTTTGCTTCTTATACCTGTGGCCGTTCTTGTTCATCCTAACTCGAGCCATGAGACCTCTTCAATCAGGGAAACCTTCAGTATGGTAGTTACGCGGCTCGAGATACAATGGAGTTTGAACTCACCACGAGACTGACTAATCTTTTTTTGAATGTTCTTCAAAGCTTAGTTGAATGATTATGTTTACAGAGCTTAAAACGCATGGTGACATGTTGACAACAGGATCTAACTGTTTTCAGGAAATAACTATAGCAACAGATTCATTCTCCAGAGTTTTTTTTTTTGGGGTTTTGTTTTTGAAAGGGAAGGTGGGGCAAGGTTCTTTTCTCAGAGAAAATAATGGGGTTAGGTGGGCTCTGGGCCCTGCCTCTTCATTGATAATTGAAATATACTGCAGATTTAATCCTGTATAAGCGTAATGGGAGATTCCCAATCATTGAGTCGATTCTCCCATTGCTTACTGCATCAATACAGAACAGTAAAACCAGACCCTTGGACCCCTTAACATTAGGTAACTTCCACAGAGAAAATGTACAGAATCCCACTCTGTCCAATGCAAGTCTCCTCCTTCGCTTTAAGATCATGTCCACAGGAATAACTAAATCTAGTCAGCGAGGAGACTCGACGATGATGGTTTTTAGTGTTATCACCAGTGAACAGGTGTTGGGCAGTCTTTGCATTAATTCTTTTCACATATAATACACCTCCTCACATTCTGAATTTCTCCTTCCTTGAGTCCACCATGGGCGAACTGAAGTCTGTTATGGAAGCACGTCAGAGAGTGGCAGCTGCTCTCTGCTCGTGAAAAAAACTATCGAAGCAGATGATATTATGCAACGGCCGTTTGCCAGTTCGGCCTGTTTACATGAACAATCTCTGTAACATCTCTGCTGCAAACAAACATTACAGAAACGCAAAGCTTCCTGTTCCTGAATCTACAACTCCTGACCTTCTTCAACTTTGAAAGTCTCGATTTCAGGAATCCTGGTGCATTAGTGGATCTCAAGTTGGCCGGATGTTTTTAATTGTGCCAAGAAGAGCACCAGACTGAAGCTTAAAAGCTTAAATTACGCTTAGCCAGTTGTTGGATTACTTGCAAAGTAGTTGGTAAGTAAAGTTTCAGATTCTCGTAATGTAAGAGTTTGTAATTTTTTTTTTTTTCATTTTCGTGGCGTTCCTGAGTGAACATCACTCGAACGGAACAAATCCAGACTCTAGCATATTCTAATTTCTAAAGCCTGATCTCTCAGAAAAGATTTAATTTCCACTTGCTAGAATTGAAATACAGCAACTTGGAGCAACTGTGGTCCTTCACCCGCCGGTCTTCCAAGGTCCAATGCATTTATAGATAGCGATGAACACTAGAGACTCGTTCAAGTCTTGGTGAAGTCAGAAGGCAGAAAACAATTGCCAAAAAGAAATAAAGTGCAGGCTCAAACAGGTGAAATTAAAGAACATTACTTGAATGCTACTGCAAGTACATCCGAAGAAATGATCAAAAGGGCAGCATGTGCCCGAGAGTTAGGAGTTCCTATCATAATGCAGGAACAACACTCTGGTTGGGACCGTTACAGTTGTGATAATATATAAACTTAAAAGTTTCTTGGAATATCTTATTCTGAATTCATCATATATATTTATAGAGT
>JAANDH010001177.1:0-77406 GCA_011799765.1 Nymphaea thermarum
TACTTGTGATTTTTCACTCTTTTGTGTACAATCTGTTGTAAGGTGATTAGGTCACTATTCTTTGATATAACAAAAGATTAAGGGATCGCAGGGCTCATCGCCGTCTGCACCTTTTGCCTCCATCGAACTATTCTCCATCTTTTCTTCTCAATCTCTTGTTTACAGCCGGAGAGACACGAACTTCTGAAGATTCTTACATTGGGGACTCATAACCTTTTCAAATGTCTTCTCAAAAACGTTTTACAATTGCATAACAATAACCAATATACTATAAATAGGGAGGATGGTGTATTCTCTATTTTTTCTATTTGTTCATTTACTCCCTCCTCCCTCTACTCTATCATCTAACTAGCAGAGATACATACATTTTTAAGACTACCTACAATCATTGTAAAGCTGGTAATCTTCCTTAGAACAATTAGTTCACTAGTATGGATATGCATTTCTACGACTTGTCAACAACCAGTCTGTAGCTGCTAAATCTATATCTCTAATTTTAGTCTAAACCATGACTAACTCAACCAACAATTTTACACCTATTCATAAGCGATAAAAGCCCAAACCATAACCAACAAGGACCTAGTTGACACAAGATCAATTTCGGTCTAACCGTTGGACCAGTCTCATTAATGGATTCACTGGAGACCTGGCCTGGTAGCATATGGTCAATAAACCTGCTAATTTGTCCAAATTGAGAAATTTTACCTACACATCTAAATCGGCACCCACCAACCATTGGATTGAGTATAGAATCTACATATCATACTTTCAACCCCCATTCAACAATAGAACAAAGAAGACCAGACAGAAACCTGATCCTAAGTCTAACTAACCAACTTCCACGTTCCACCCCACACCACCAACCAACCCCCCCCCCCCTTCTTGCATAATTATGAAACAAATGACTTTCTATGAAATAATAAATAAAACTTTATAGCATTAATGGAACTATGTGAATCTAAATGTTTTATTCACAACCAAATTTAAGTTCTGTCTCAAATATTATACATTCACATCGTTTCTCAAATTTGAGCCAAATTAAAGTGTATCAAGTAGTTGGATCTTGCAACACACGGAACCCAACATAATCCAATCCATTTTACATAATTTCATGCCTAAAGAAGTCCAAAAAGAAAATACAGAAGAAAAAATTTGACCTGAATCTCAAGAAGATGCGGAGGAATTTCTTTCAAGAATCGTGACGGTTGAAGAACCTGTAAAACAATAAAGGGACATAACATGATAAGGCAGACAAGGCGAAATGAACTCTTCATACCTAGACCATTTGTTATGAACCTGCCAATTAGCATCCATGAGGGCATATAATATGTATAGCTTCTTTCGAGCACGAGTCATTGCAACATAGAGAAGTCTCCGCTCCTCCTGCGAAGATCTAAAGTTGTTACAGAAAAAGTAACACATCTGACCAGACCCACATACAGAGTTGCTGTTCCTCCAAAATGTTTAGAAGCAATTATCATGCAAGTTGCAACTTGCAAGAACTAAAATAGTTCAAACCTACCTCAACACTGCCTGAATTATCACCAAATCTGTCCGCATCATGCAATAATGGAATTTCAGAATCATTTGCCTGAGGTACCAGGCTAAATGTAAGTCCAATGTACCTTAAGTTCATACACATATAAAGAAACACAAAAATCATAAGAACAAAACACAATTAAAATCCACCTTCGTTACAGTTACCTACCATAAAGAGACAAATCAAGAAAAGTAAAACAGTAAGAACCCAAGTTCAAAACCTAAAAGTTCAACTTACATTCTATATTTATATCATTCATGTTTATATTATAATATGCAAGAAAGGAGAGAAAGAGATAGCTGACATCCCAAATCTTGCTCTTAAGAACAATGTATTCTCCCCCAAGTCTCAAATCTCAAAAAGGTATTATAGAAAAATATTGTTCACCAACTGCCCTTGTGAGCAGAAGCTGTATTCAATCGCGAGTGTAATGTACTCTTGTTGATTAAGAACAATAGTATTATGTCTTATCCACCACTTTACAATGTTTCCCAGTTCTTTCATTGAAGACCCTAGGTCACAATTGCTCCAATATGAGATGAATCTCAAAGCCATATACCTGATTCAGGTAATTATTTTCCAATCAAATGTAGGTCTTGGTTACACTAAATAGCCTGAAGCCACTCTATAGTTCCACACAAGTTTTAAGCTAAGACAAGCAGGAAAACCTTTGAACATGTCAATGTTGCGCATCATTCATAGCAAGACAGTAATGAGACTGACCACATAGAAAACACATAACTAGTGGTGAACTATGAATATTGCAAGGTCGAAGGACTAGTTTTTCATACCTTAATGATGAAAACAGTGTCCCACTCTAAACCTTTTGACTGCATTACAAGGAACAAATATGAATAATTAGTAATTTTCTTTTAAAAAACATAACCAAGCATGAATACAGAAAACATTCCAGACAAGACAGCAGTTATAGGAAGAAACCTGATGGATTGTGGTCAAACTAACAGAATTCTCATTGTCAATCCGTCTCGAACGAAAATTGTCATTCTCCCTTCCAGATATATAATCAATAAACATTTTAAGAACATATATGCAACCTTCCTTTCCTGCAGTCCCATCTTTTGATCCTATTGCATTGCATTGCATGCACAGAAACTCAGACACATCATCAAGTAGATACTGGATAACCTGCATCGCGTCATTGTAGGATACAACAGGAAAAATTACTAAAATCAGCATCATCAGCTTGTTCATCCATGATTCTTCCAGAAGCACACACTAGAACACCAAGTGAAGAGAAGTATGGTACAAATTAAGAAGAAAAGAGAAGCAAAAACTAACTTATGTTTCCTAGTTATTACAGTCTATCAACACATAGAATTTGGGGGCAAGATACAGTGTAAATAACTGAGATTTGGCTCCTAAATACATTTAAAAAAAAAATCAACTTCCTCACATTAGACATGAGGTTTCACAGTTGAATTATGCAAATTTGAGCTTGCACTGAGTTGTCATCTCAACATTCCTACATCAGTGACAACCTCAAATAGATCGAAACATGGCCACATGTTGGTGATATTTTTAAGATGCCATGATAAGAATGGAAAAAATAAGTGAAACAAAAAAACAATGGATAAGTATTGCAATATTGTTAAGGAAAAAAAACTCACCAACTGAAAATATTATAATGAATCGTGATAATATTATGATATTTTTGCAATTCAGAAGAGCACTTCTAAAACATTTTAGAATTTTCCAAAATGAAAATGTCACAAAAATATTGTGATAAAATGTGATGTTTTACACTATTTAAAAACCTGATTTGAATATTTACTTAGCTTCTTGTAAGAAATTTTGCAAGCAAACTAGCAGAAAACTCATAATTTCATTTTTTTTCTCTATTATTTCTTATATACTTTAACTAATATGAGTTCACGAGATTTTTTTTTAGATTCTTCCAAGAAAAACAAACTCCCAATTAATACCCAAAGAACAATATATGTGCCTATCTTTTGGCGTATGCCCAGTTGAGCTTGCATAAGGACAACTACAGAGCTCAACAGATCAACAAGCTCATTTTTACATGCCCAAAAAACATTGTCACAAATATAGCACTGAAAACATAAAAATAAGGAAAAAACGAAAAAAACATGAAAATTTGGGCTATTTTGAAAATATTGCCAATCGCAATTTTAAAATTTTTAGGATTTCTATCAACATTTCAAGATCTATCTTGAATAGAACTTCACATGATGGACTAGAATAGATTATGATCCACACCAGATCCAAATCTTCGGCATGTTTTTTCTATGCATTTGGTATAAGGGCCACTGCATATTGAAGGACAATTTTGTCCATCAAAATATTGTAACCCTTTCCTATATAATGAAGAGATTAGGGCCAACCTACCACATTGAAAGAATGTGACTGTTTTCAGTCCACTAAAATTCCCAAGGGTCTACTAGATTTTCCTCACAACGGCAAACCTTCTGACTAGTAACTGAGAAAAACCTTACCAGCAAGAACCCAATATGATATTTGTAACAATGTACAAGACATCAGAAAGTAATTAGGCTCCAGTATATGGAGGCACATATTTTCTCTCTTTGTTTAGTTTATACCCCAGATAAACATGTCAAATGCATTTAATACAGTCACAAAGAAGGGAACAAGAGTCTCAATCACCTAAATGTGCAACATCAACACTTCACATATAGAAGTGGAAATCCAACACTGATCAATACTCAATCAGCAAACAATAACAAGCAAGGTTATTGACCCACTGAAAATTGGTTAATAGAGACAAAATTTGTGAAGGCTGAAAATTTGGAAACACTTTAAAGCCGCCTGTGTCATTAGAACCAAATGCCTGCAAGGGAATTTTTCTAAGAACTGGAACATTAGCCCACCCAAAAGAAAGGTCAGTTGCTTCTACCAGAAAAATAGCTTACATTTCTCAGGTCACTGTCTTCATTCAACAACTTTCCACCATCAGCATCAATGACAGCTCGTTGATCAAGAAGATATTTCTGCCATAGAAAAAAGGTCCTATATTTTGGTGAAAACAGTAATCATTTAAAGAAAGAATAAGGCCAACATGGTAGTAAAAGACATGACAAAGAAAGCATGAGAGTATAAAGCAAATTCTGACACATGGGTATGGGTGCAGGTTTGGGTACAGGTGTAGACCAAGTTCAAAAACTACGGGTACGGGACGGCTGTACATATATATTTATATGTTTATATGTGTAGTAATAAGATCTTAGCTAAATAAACATATAAATAAATTCAGTTCTTTTATTACTGAACAGAAAACACTAAAGTATACACAAAAGGTACAAACATACTAAAGTATACCCAAAAAGTAAAAAAAAATTATAAAAAGGGCATAAGGCTGTTGTGTCCAGGCCCACACCTGTGTCAGCACGGGTACTTGGCCTTTTTAGTCGTACCCATGTTTCATAGCATATACTCAAATAACACATCCAAAATGTGAATAAATATTTGTCCCAGTAATGCAAGTTGTTACAAGATAGAATATAACAACAAGATAGAATATTAATTTTAAAATGAGGAAGAGAAAATGAAATACGATGTCCCACTCAAAGTCGGATCTGGAAGAATGTCCACTTCAACATGACTATCCATGTAACGTTATTTGTTTTTGGCCAGGTCGGGTCGGATCAGGATCCAGACCCGGAGTCCCGACGTCACCCTCGTCTTTCCCTCTTCTCCCTCGTTTCCCCTCTTCGTCTCTCCCTTTGCTACAACCACAGCACAGAGAAGAAGAAGGCGGAGGATTGAGCAGCGGCGATGGAGGTTAATGGCGGTGGCACACAGGTGAGAAACGTCGGTCCTTCCTTGTCCTTTCTTTCTTCTTTTTCTCGCTCGCCCTTCACCGCACCATTCCCTCTCTCCCATACCGTTTCCCCCTTTCTGCCACTCTCATGCTCTCTCTCCCTCTTTGTCTGCCTCTCCCATCTGTCTGAACCCTCACTACTCGCCCTCTCTCTCAGCATGCTCTCTTTCTCTGCATTCTCTCTTGCCCTCTCATCTTTCTCGATCTTTCTCTTTTGTTTGTCTCTCTCTCTGTTAGTGCTTCTTCTACCCACGCTCTCCCTGCTCGAGCCCTCTCCCTCAACCGAACACTCCCTACGCTCTCTCTTGCTCTCTTATGCCAAACCTATCTCCCTCACCCGAACCCTTGTTTCCCCCTCACTCACTCGTTTTCAGCCTCCCACACTACTACTGTGGGTTGCTTCTAACGACAAACCCCTCTTTTGGCCTCTCTTTTGCTAAATCTTACCCTATTTATTGTTGTGGATTGGATTGCAGTTTGGGGACGCTTTCTCCCCCTTTTAATAGTGACTAGAATGTGTTGGTGGTGGCGGCATTGAAGGATTTTAGCCGCTTGAGGATCACTCGAACTTGTGAGGTGGCTGTCGGGAGGACTGCAGCAGCTAAGACTCTAAATTTGGGGTGAGCAAGGCCTAATCGAGCCTAGATTGTTGAATATTATCTATTAGAACATGTATAATTATTATTTGAGTATGCTAGACTCGTGATTTGATGATTTGGATTGCATTTTAGCGATGCTGGGAGAAGTTTAAGATTAATTTGAGAAGAACAAGAATCCACGTGTATATCTATTTCTTTAGCATGATGTGTTGATTCTCGAAGCTATTTGGAAACATGGTAGAGGTTTGATGTGGTTGAGAAGATATAGGACCGTTATTGCAAACTTGTGGCACATACTATTGTCATTGGGCGTACTGCAGTGTTAGTTGGAGAAGAATATGTAAGTTGGGGGTAACTATTGGGTGTAGACACATCAACTAAAGAAAGCTAATGAGAAGTGTGTTAGTGATAGATTGATCGAAGCTTTGAGTTAGATGTTTGGTCACAACCTCAAAGAGTTGGAAAGATACCTATTGGAGGGTTTTGTGTGTCGATACTACCCGTCGACACCTTCTTGAAGCAATGACATGCCTCAATGATTATATTTTACACTTGTATAGATTGTAAAACGAAACAAGTAGAAATCTTATCTCTTGTTTATGTTTGCAGGTACACCGGGCACGTCCTGTAGACCTTGAGTGATCAGACGTGAAGCTCGAGGTGTTTTGGGTGTTTTGTGAACGCGCGACAGGTATGGCGCCATTTCAGGCAAATCTCTGTTTGGGGCCAACATGTGAATGTGTCTTCGGGATCATGGGATCCTACGATTGTGATGTAATTGAACGATTGTTTTGTGAGTGAATGTATGTATGCATGTGAATGATTTGTTACGTGATAAGTTTTGTGTTGAAAAACTATTAGAAGCTTATTTTGAAAATTACTATGCATTTGCATATGCATGCTAGAATTGATAACTGCGTAGGACAGATGAGAGGGGGTATCTAATTGAGTATCTCTTCGACCCCGATTGTGCATTAGAAAGCATCAAAAAGCAACCTAGAATGATAATTGTCTAGGACAGCTACGAGCCAATCACAGATCGAGACTACTCTTTGTGCTTTGGCTAAATTTTGAAAGATGTGATTGATGTGTTTGATCAAAATGAATATTGTGATGTGTAGCATATGCATTGCGGTGAGCAATAATTCAAATGAATGAAATTGAAGGGTAGTTGGACACGTATTGTTATGACGGCTAGTTAAGAATGTTAATGATATGTGTAGCCCTTGTGTGGAGGTAATTGGAGGTGTGGGTGCACTCATGAAGTGGACCAACCTCATGAGCTAGTCAGTCATTTTGTGAATGTGCAATTATAATGATAACAATGAAAGAATAAGATGAAAGGCCAGTGGGTTGTGGCATTGTGTTTGGGAGTTGTCCCGCCTTCGCCATGGTCTCGTCTGTCGAAGTGCAAGCGGTGCAAAGCCTCAGGGCACTGTTGTGCGATGTGTTTGGAGCGTTGGGCTCCCACCTTCCCAACCTGGATGTCCTATGGAAGGCTGAGTATCTCTCCTTGGAATTTGCACATCCATAGATGAGTGCTCTACCGTTGCAGCGGGAATGGATCCATACTGTTTTGGACCACTACGGGGGTTGTATCCCGACTGTAGGCCGTCTGCAGTGTGCACGTGCATATGTTTGCACCCACAGGAGCTGTCAATTCACTGAAGCTAATGAAAATGAAAGTATATGAATGAAATGTATGTGAATGATGTGCATGTGAATGAAATGAATAAGAATGATATGTTTATGCATGTCTTGCATGCGAATTGAAATTGTGTTATCGTGGCCATTGAGTAGCCTTTACATGTCGTGGTCTATGTGAGGGGTCTTCTTGGCAAATGATGTGACTATGCCCTGTCACGATATGATGATGATTTGTTTTTATTATTGTGATTATCTCATATTTAAGTCCTACCTAAGAGGGTTAGAGATTTTTTTGGCTTGTTGTCATACTGCCAACACTAAGCCTTCAGTTGTTTCCTTTTTCAGGTTTTGGCGGACCAGGGGCAGCAGGTTGATCAGATGGCTTCACTCACATCCTATTGGGGAGGTTTTGGGTCTTTTGTAGTGTCAGCGGGTCATGTTTTGGTCTCTTTAATGTCTTATTTTTGTTAGGCATCAAAGTTATGGTTTGAGGCATTTTTGTCATACACATAGATGTGATTTTGTATGAATTGAAATTGTTATACAAATGAAAGTTTGCCTCATTGTTTCGAATGACATAGCTCCCTCCTTTTGAATTGTTGTGTAGTCGCACCTCAATGCTTTGTGTTTAGAAAAAAAAATGCTTGAGGGTCAACGGTTGGGGTGTGACAGTCCAGCTAAGTTGTTTCTTGTGCTTTTCATGATAAAATGGAAGCAAGAACATCAAGGATATGTGTGTCTGTGCATATATATGTCTATGTGCATACATATATTGTTAAAATTGCAGTTGTATTGTACATGCTAAGGGTTTTTTTTTTTTAAACAACCGGAGAAAGAAGAATAATACAGACAGAAAAACGATGGCAGATTAGATAACCTACGAGAATAAACCAAAAATCATGACTTGTGTGAGTGAAAGATCTCCAAGGTCACACCTTCAGAAGTAAATATTTCTGATCTATTGTCCTGTACCACGTTAGATCTGAATGTCCAAAGTTGTTGAACATGAAGAAGAAGAAAGACAAGAGAGAGGGGATTCCTTGAACAGCAAGACGGCAGCCTCCTCAAATCTAGGTGTGCCCTAGGTATTCTTATCATTAAATATATTTTAAGACTTAAGAATATATAATAAAATAAAATAACACGACTGCCACTCCATGCCCCAGGCAAGGTTATAGACAGTACCTGGATCGGATCCAGATCCAAAATGAACACCAAAACAATATGAAAAGCACATCTTTTCAAAAAGAACAAGCAACAAAGCATTTATTAAACAAGAAAACAGCAATATTTTATGAAGTCATACCAAGACCAGCAGAATAATATTTAAATGACAAAAGTTCCTCATTCTAGAGAATATGCCTGACAGAGAAACAACTCAAGCAAATGCATGAAACATCACTATGATCAGAGAAGTAGTAGTCAATGGAGAACAGGCAGAGATTGTTCAGATCCGCAACAAGCAACGAAATTGAACCTGAGGTATTAAGTTTGCAATAGAACTAATAACCATTGAAAGTGATTGTTCCTGTGCCAAAACAAAAGCCAATTTAAATGTTACAATCGATCGCATTTGAAATTTCATGCAAATTAGCTTCAAAATTGCAGAACATGTAATAATGAGAAACTTTGATTTACATCAGAAAATATCACACTAGCCAAAAAGAATGTTTCAATTTCATAAGCAACTACAATTCCCAGCATACAAACCAATATCATAAATCAATAAAAATTAACATTGTATAAACAGCAAACTAGATTTTCTATCGCTGAAAGTTTCATCTGAGACAATCAGACCAGTGGACTGATCGCACATAATCTCATCTAGATATTGGTACGAAGAAAACCCCCAGGGAACTTCTGTTATAAAGAAAGCAAAGCATCAGATCAATAGTTCATTTAGTTGCAATATCATGGCAAGAAGCTGAACTTTTCAATGAATATCTCATGAACTTCCAAACCCAACACAAAAATGAAAATATTGAGTTTAAGTATATAGCTCGGTCCCAACTTTTTATAAATGAGGTTTTTCTTAGGTATTTTTACCCAAATTAATTTTCTCCATAAAACACCAGAAAAATCTTGAGAAATCAAAAACAAAAATGAAAAGTATATTAAAAAGTAATGGAAAAAAAATTTGAAATTCAGAGTTTATACTACTTCACCTTACAAGTACAATGATGAAGGTTCAAAATATTTTTAAAATTTTTAAAATAAAAAAGGGATACATAGACTAAAAATTATATAAAAATAAGAAAATATCATGATATAGTCGTAAGAAATATTTTTTGGTGACATTGCAAACTATTGAGAGATTTTCCCATAAAAAATGGCACTGCTGTTTTGTTGATAGAAACAGTATGTGGTCTGCACCACAGACATTTCAAATCATCATTAACTAATTCTTTATGTGAACTCTTGATGTTTCTTCAGTTAATTTACTGAGTGAAACCAAAAGTAGACAATCCACTTTCTGTCCAGATCAAAATATGTATTCTTGGCTCAGCAGACAGAACACACAGGATGCCTGCCTCCTTTCACTGTTGTTTTGGCTGGATCTGGGCTGGAGCCATCATTAGATCAAGGTTACATTTCAAGAGTAGCGTGGAAGATGTTATACCCTTTGAACAAGTTTGGATATCATATCCAGGGTAAGTAATACTTTACGCCCATGACTAAGTTGAATCCTGCAGGCATAAGATATTTGAATAAGCAAATAAAAAACCATCTGCAAGCCATTCAAGTACCAATAGTGATGAAACTACAAAGCAACAACAAGGTCATACAGCAAAGCTCTTGCAATACCATAAGAGCATGCTAGAGACCCACAGCATGGCTATTCATGACTTGAACACAGAAAACAACATATTTACAAAAGAAAGTTCATGAGCCAAAAGAAAGTAAGCAAATAACAAGTAGAAACTTCATCCTGTTTGATAAATTTCACCCAACTCAAATGCAAACACGAGAATTTTGCTCCGAAGGAGAAAAAGAACAACAGCATCACTAAGATAAGATCATGAAAAATAGAAAGACTAATTACTTGATCAAAACATACGGAGTTACTAAAATTTGGCCTGAGTTTTTCCAAAGGGCAACTATTAAACATTGATAGTTTCTGGCTTTTTCTTGTAAAAACTAAGTTTGTGTACCATATAATTTTACCTATTAAGCATTGAAAATTCATCACAATGCTTCAAGGTCGAGCATAAAAATACTAATTTGAGGCTTTCACTTGGGCTCTTAGGTGTTAGAACGTAGAAACACAAATTTAAGATTTAACAGCTGGTTTTTATGAGATTATTGTCTTTCTCTGTGCCCTATGAACAATGATGGCAGTCATGTTAAATTGTAAACTTGCTCTGTGTAATGAACATTGAAAAACTTTTAGATAAAGAGACATACCAATAAGCATGATAGTTTGTGCATACCTTTTAATTATGTTTCATGGAATGTTTAATGTTATTGTGCATTTTAATTGTTTAATAGTACTAACTTAATACATTGTGGAGAAAAGGCTTTTTTGTAGACTTTTTGACATTTCATATTGCACTTTATCCATCCCCCCCCCAACCCACTTCCCCCTCCTTCCTCTCTTCCATATGTTCATTGCATCATCACACCAACCAGAGAACCAAATACAACAGACATATAAGTTATGAAAAAAGAAAGGAGTGGTAACCAAACTTGCATTCTTAGAAAACAGACGCAATCTGAAACATTTAGGATAGTTTAAAATGCTGTTAGCTATTCAATAAACAAAAAACAGCTTCCTTGTATTAGAGTGGTACTTTCAATCATGACAAGACCTTGTGAAAGTGCCAGAAACTTTTGCTGTAAAGACATCACAGGCAGTTGAGAAGAAACTACATTTTCTTGTGGTAGACACCTTGTCAATATAGTCAACAACCTGCAGGGCTTCAAGAGCACCAGAACATTGAAGAACAATCTCACAAGAACATCTAGTATAAAGTATGAAATTAAAGTATAAAGGCATATGCACCAGAATGAATCGCACACCTTTTTCTTTTCCGCCTTCTCCCCAGGAAATAAGGACTTAAAAGCCTGACGATAAGGGCCATCTTCACAACCAGGCAAGGCTGTTTTAAGCATGGCCATGATAGTTTTAACAACCTATCCAAAGAAAAAAAGGAAAGAAATGACATAGAAAAATTACAGTACCAGACATTATTTCCACTCAAGCAAAAGATTAACAAATAAGAACTGGATGTAAATCAGGCCCAAATTAGGCAAATACTTCAAAAATATCACTCTTGAATCTCCCACTAACTCAACAAGGCAATGCACAAGAGTCCTCTAACAAGAGGATAAAGAAAATATATATTGATCTTCAGCCAAACAAGGCAAATACTACAAGATGTGGCTTAACAAGCCATAACCTAAAAGGGGACAACAGTTCCTTATTTATAATACAAGGTTAGAAGAGAGGAGGAGGGGAAATGGCTGTTGGGCCATTTCCAACGGCTAGAATTCTAGCCGTTGGAAAGAGGCCCAACAGCTAGTTCCCCTCCTAAATAATAAAAAAGGTGGAAAAAGAAATAGAAAAATACATCAAAGAAAATGGAAAATTACAAGTATGACCTAGGTACCCTAAAATATATACATATCTATATATGTAAGACATATTAGCACACTAATATATGTAATGTACATGCATATAGATATATATATATATATATATATATATATATATATATATATATATATAGGAATACATACATTCTAACACTGGAAACAAGAAAATTTACCATAACATAAACAATCTAAACATATAAAACAGTGTTTCTCTCTGACAGATAAAACTCACAGGATTCAATATAAATATAGAACATGCTATCAGTTTACGGACTGCATTACCACTTTGCATGAAATTATATCAGATTATTGGTTGCAAAAGTCAAACTCGATCAACTTCTTTCTCTCTTTAGGACACACACAAACACCAAAACAGAAAACTATTATTAAGCTATTATTTAACCAAGTTAAAGTGACTGTTCAATTAAATCTAACAAAGCTGGCCATCCACCTGTTCTATGTTGGCAATGTATCTGCCATTGCCAAGAGCATCCATAGATTCAAATATCAAAAAACTTTTATATGAATTTCATTCCACTAGAATCTCCTTGCAGGCTTGCACAATAACATATGCTTCATATAAAGAAAGATGTTTTACATTTGATGTAACTGTGTATAAATAAGTGGAACCAAACAATGGATTAATCCTGGAACCATGAGATACAAGTTACTACATAAAAATTAGGAACACAACTGCATGTACAAAATATCCACAAGCATTTTGCAAAAACAATGAATTGGCTTTTATCCCATTATGAAAAAAATGGAATTATTGTATGTGGTCTGTATCTATCTCTGTATGTGTGTGTGTGTGTGTGTGTGTGTGTGTGCGTGTGTGTGTGTGTCTGTGTCTGTGTGTGTGTGTGTGCAAAATAATCCTCATTGCTGCCAACTACAATACCATGCTAAGAAAAGCTTAAGCGCCAATTCTTATGAAGACCATTTTCATATGTCATCCAGCCCACAAAAGCTCAGCTTGTCACTTGTGTCAATTATCTGTGCTTGTTTAGTCTCCTACATTAAAAAAAATCATTCTCAATGGACCCAACTGCCTTTTCAATCCATTTTTCAACAGAAGAAAGCCCCTTGATTGACCAAGTTTCTTTTATCTTCATATGTCTCCACTTATATTGATGATTCCTGGGGTCAATATCAATCCTAAGGGTCACAAATGATGTCTTATGGATATTCTAGTACTACCTTCAGCCAGAGACCCTTACTCACTAGCTCACTTTTAAATCTCTGTCAATGAATGGCGATTGAGACATGTTATTTAGTGGGAAAAGGATAGCCATGATTTTCTGCTCAAAAATTTATTTTGGAAAAGCATGACCAAACTCACTACAGGACTTCTTTGGTCCTTAAAAAATCAGAGAAAGTGCCTGAGAAAATCACATCCACAGTAATGGTTCATTCACTGCTACACCAGGTTCAGTAAGAGATATCAGTGGCAGAGTTTTGCAAATTTCTCCAAAATGACTGGTTTACTCCTACATTTAAATATTAGTCAAGTCGACTATCCACTTCCTTACCATCTTTAACAGAGTCAAACATGAATACAAGTTGCTGAAAACCTGTACAGCAAAGATACTCATTGACTGCACTAATTACTCCAAGTATCAACATCCACGAGTTTGAAGACAGCACAGACATATTGTCAATACACCTACCGGACCCAATTTTGCACAAATCTAAAGGTTAGCAACATTTGGCACTGTCGCCACGTTCATTTTCCAGGAACGAGTACCTCACTTCTAGTTCATTTACATACATACGACCACCATATACTAACCAAGCTTTTGCAAGAAAAGGTAATACCTCTTTCAGGCATCTCAGACAAGAAATACACATATGTGACTTATTTAGGCATTTCTTTATTAATCTTCACTTAATCAAAATTCCTCTGGCCAGCAACCAGTTAAAAAGATCCACTTGTTTGATGTTATACAGTTCAAGCACTTATAAACTCAACGCAAATAAAAGTATCTACTGGTAAGTCCCCAAACCTCTTGATTCAAGAAGTACAAATTTTAATAAAGGCATAAATTAGCACAGGCCTAGTCCAACAAGTTTACACCTTTTTTCTGTAGAAGGCCACACCATGGACATTGAAAGGAATTTTCCTTGTCCGGAAGGATGATTGAAACAGTCTTCCAGAGACCTTCACCAAAAAACAGACCATTAGGCACAAACCTGTATTGATTTACATAGAGCAGAACGATGGAAAATACAAATATCTTATACCTGGCGTCGATAGAGCACAGCAATACTCCCAAAAGAGCATTTACCAACAGATTGATCTGGTGTCATTTCCATGATCTTATCAATAACAAATGAGCACTGAGCATCCTCACTGTGGCACTCTATGACGCTAATTTAAGAACTTGTAAAGGATTAAAAACAATAAAACATTAGGTCAACAAATGCATGATGAGAAAAGAAAATATGTGCACATCTACACAATCAACAACAACAAAGACACATATATGCACATGCCTGTCCCACCATAGAAACCATGCGAACAACAGTTCTTTTCAAACTCATTCCTGCTTCCTAAGCAATTAACACGTCCATTTCCATCCTTGTCAAATAGTAACTGACAAATTCACCCCCAACATTTGTGTTTTAAGTTTTAAGAAATCACCAGCTTCCTACAGTTATTTACTCAGCAGAAAGGATTACAACTTACAACACAGTTGCAAGGAACATCCACAAGTTTTATCGATGAGGTCGTTTCTTTCACAATTTTTTCTAAAAATCGTTTTTCTCAGGAAAATCTCAACAAAATTTTGGAGATTGAAAAAATATTAATATATGTATGGTAACAGAAAAACTATGAAACTGTGAGCTTCTTAGCAATTTTCTAAAAAAAGGTTTTAGAATTTAAGGGAGATGATCTCATCATACCCATCCATGCATATTCATTTCTCCCTCTCCTAATAAAGGATATCCATTTACCTTTCTCATGTGTATTGGGAGAAACAGAGCAATATACTTGGATGGGCCAATTCTTCCATGCATATTTGATCCCTCTCTCTCAAATTTCAACAAATAAAGATGGATAGAGAGGAAGATGGATGGGGGAAAAGAGAGAGAGAGAGAAATTCAAAAAATGGCCAAGAAAAGCAAATATCACAAGATTGTTGCAGTAAGATTGCATGATTTATATTATTTATTATATTACTTGAATGACTACTTTCCTTCCTTTTATGCTGTAATAACTTTCCCAATTGTTAATTGGATATTTCTGACAAAAGTTACAAGTTCATTGCACTGGTATACTTCTTCTATAAAACTTACTCAAAAAATATCTTCAGGAAAAACACTTCCCAGAATGAGCTCCCACAAAAACCACATTGAGAAAAATTTGGCCACACACACACACAAAAAGGCTGCTGCTCAGGATATTTTAGATCCAGGATCATTATCAGTCAACACTTGCTTCAGATGGCACCTTCCTTTGTTATTCTGAATCAGGGACAATGATGCCTGCACAATACATCGTGTAGAGCGATAGTTTTTTTGTAACCTAACCTGAAAGCAACAAGGTAGAAAGCCATAAAAGAAAAGGTTCATTCAGGTGCCTGAAAAAAACTTTTGCCGAAACCACAAAAATCTGATTCCTAGATAAGCACATAAGCTGAAGCAAATGTTAAAGGAGAAATAACCTTTTACCTCTTTATGACAAGGGAAATCTTTGCGAAATGAATCAAATCCAGAAGCATCTGCCCCATTGAAGCTGAAAATAGACTGTGAGTGCAACATAAACCAGTTTCAAAATTCTTAAAATGGAAACAGATACAGACAGCACAAAATATTCTTGAAGCCTTATCATTAAATATTTTAAATTTTGTATTGGAGAAAACAACCAAGATATTCAGAGACCTGGTCTTCATCACCAACAACAGTGATACGATTATGGGAACCAAGAACTCGCAGAAGGCGGTACTGCAGAGCACTTGTATCTTGGAACTCATCAACCACT
The DNA here is from genome assembly GCA_011799765.1 of Nymphaea thermarum. Lineage (NCBI taxonomy): Eukaryota > Viridiplantae > Streptophyta > Magnoliopsida > Nymphaeales > Nymphaeaceae > Nymphaea > Nymphaea thermarum. The sequence goes on from JAANDH010001177.1 coordinate 16,185, forward strand.
ATTGCCTTCCATAGATCTTGACATTGCTTGTGCACTGCGAACCAAAATGTTGACAAAAGTCATAGTTGACCCCAATATTTGCCACATGCAATGTCCAGGACAATTAAAAATTGAGTACCTTCAGGAAAGTGGGTTAGTAACTTCAAAGATAAGCTGATGAAGTCATAGTAATCCAGAGCATTACAAGATTTTAAAATGTCTTCGTAATGTCCAAGAATCTCAGCCTGGTAATGAAATAAAAATCAAGCCCAACATACTAACAGATGCATTATTGTCAAGAACACAACTATGACATCTTCAATGCACCAGAATCAAACTCACCCCTTGCTCATAGCCCATATTGTGGTAGTCTTCAACAGTTTTCCCAGAAGCCTTAGCCTAGAGAATGATAAGTTCAGGCATGCAAAGAATCAGGCATATCAAAAGAATTAAACATTGCAAATTTTCTGCATTAAAGTAAAGGACATCATTATGAATGTCAACAAATAAATTATAAACATATAGTTATCAATATAGGCCATACACAGAGAGGAAAAGCAACAGATTGGACTCGAATCAATTATACTCTGTAGTCCCATATCCGCTTTTTTGGATGTTCATATATTCAGTTTCAAGTTTGGATTTAAAGGTGAATAAATAAAAATCTATAGTTATCTGAATCCAAATTCGAATATACAAATCTGAATCTGAACTTAAGATTAACATCTAAATCCAAGTCTGATTTTTAAACCAAATCCAAACTGGAGTCGACATGTTGAGATACAACTTTCAAAATATATGGACATTGGATATAGGATATTTATTTAAAACTATATCCAATGTGTTTGGAATCTAAATCTGAGGGTTAGTTACTTAAATTCGAACCCAATTGGATTCATTTCATAAATCTGAATCCAATCCGATTTGTTAATCGAATATTAAATTTCGTTTCATATCCTATTTTTTTGAAGTGGTTGGGTCTGATATCAGAGCTAACTTGGATTTATTGACATCCTTATGTACTATTTACACATCCATGTATGTATATATACAAGTATACGTGTACAAAAACAAAGAGACAGACAGAGAGAGAGAGGGAGAGAGAGAGAGAAGGAAGGAAGGAAGGTATTAAAAAAGTAAAGGTGACAAGTTCTCAGCAAACCACTGATCCCTTAAAACAGACCAGGAGATAAATCAAAAATAACCAGGGAACACATTAGCAGTAGAACACACAAAAGCAGATTTTTCACAAGAAAGAATGCATGGGAACTAATTGATCAAAGTTTAAACTTTTCCATACAGATTAACTGGACAATGATTAATGTGCAATAGTGTGTTAAAAAGGCCTTTTATTGCAGTTTCTGAACAAGAAAGTAGTTTCAAATTTTCAATCAATGTTGTAAAAAGCGTATTGTAAGCCGTATCAGGCCAATAGTATCGTAATGTATCATGTGTATCGTAAATTTAATTTTTTTAATTCAAAAGATAGAAAAAAAATAGATAAAATAGAGATAAATCAGATAAATCAAGATAAATAAAAAATATGTTTTTCTAATGAAAAAGCATGTTATACATAATGGCACGCTCATTATAGGTATGAAGTTACTTCACAAACATTAATAAGTGGTCATAAATCATATAGCGACACAACATGAAGTAAGACATCAAGAAACACAATTTATAAGATGATCTACATAATAACTCATAAGTCATAAGATCCATAACACATCAAAAACCAAGTTTTACGTACAGTATACATCACATCACAAAACAAAATTGTTCAATGTTAATGGAAATAACAAATGAAAATAGCTTCATTCATAATCTTTATCATCTCATTCTCATTTTCATCTTTCGTAGAAGATATAAACTCTCTTTATCAAAGAAACAATCATCCATGCATAAATCTACCCTCAAATTGACGATTTCATGGTGAAACTGATTATTCCTTTTGAAAATTGCCACAATCTCCCCCTTCTTCAACTATTAGATATGTTCAGAAATGAAGAGGGAGGGAAGTTTTAAAAATTAGTTTGAAAAAGGGTGGTTTTAACCACACATTTTTCAAAATAGACATGTATCGTGTGATACGGGGTGTATCGCCCTGCATCGTACGATACAGGCTGTGTATTGCATGATACATGCGATACACATACAATACACCACTTGTTTGCGATATAGGTGGTGTATTGTATCGCAAATTTTAAAACGAGACGGTACGTATCATATGATACATACAACACCGGTTTCAATGTGAAATAACTTCTTTAAGAAATTAACTTAAAATAGTGCTATGTGAATACCTTGTTCAAGAAACTGATTCTGAGGACAACGATGGCTTTTATTAGAACATATAGGCACAAAAAATTCATTTTCCACCATTAGGGAAAAAATCAGCATATCACCATGTCTCGTGTTCCCGCATACAGTATGCTGATTCACAGTTGCCACTTATAAAATTTATTCATCATACTACATAAATATCAAACAAAGGCACTTGCCTTAACTATCAGCTTTCATGAAATCAAACGCACGCCATCTATAATTTGATCTTCCTAAGAATCAAGATTAAAACAAATAGACAATCATCAAATCCCTCCATACTAGTTACTAAAGAAAAAGACCTAATTAATGTTTTAAATTGTACACTTGCATCATCATGATACTGTTGTTGTTTACTCTGCTCACAGCATTTAAGCACAAGAAAGCTAGATTAAAACTCCAAGTCTGAGCAAATGCACGGTACAGTTTGTGTGCCTTCTTTACATTTTTTGATACATAGAGTTAACATTTTTTACTGTTAATTGGTGAATGCCAAAAACAAACCTGCATGAAAATAAGAGGGAAAGGCCTATACTAAGCAATTGCCCAAGTGGGCAGCAACCTAAGCACCTAAGCTTAGAGGCACCTAGGTGGTCCCAAAAGGTTCAATCTTTTCCGATTTTAACTATAAAAGATTTCATGTTTGCTTTGTTCTGTCGTCTAATCACCAATGCATTAATTGAAATGAAGTTTCAAAAAGCCCATTTTGCCCTTTCTTCCCCTTTTTCTTCTTCTTCCACTCAGTCTTTTATTCCTCTACCTTTTGTCAAATAGGAATGCCTAAGGCCCAATGAAGCCATTTTATTAGGGGTCTAAAAACTAGGTCTGCCTAGTGCTTTTAGGCTTTTAGCCACATATGCAATTAGAAAGAATCATGAGCTTTGACAAAACAGATGTGTGATTCGGTGCTTATTAAACACTCACATGTCGAAATTGATAAATCCATTCCATTATGTCTTACACAATCATGGCTTGTACTTTCATATAAACATCAGATGTACTCACCATTGCTACAAATTTCTGCCACTTCTTGGAATTGTCCTTAAAGGAGACCACAGAAAAATCCTTTTCATTAGAATTCTCCTGAACATTTTGATCCATATTTTTCTTTTTAATCTTTTTGCCCATCTCCATCAAGCGCACAGCCTCAATTATGGCTCGCCTTTGCTGCCCAGTTCCATAAATTGAGAAATCAGGCGTACGTTGAAACCTAATAATACCGAGAATGTTAGATGGAACATGTGACCACAAGCAGAAAGTAGAAAACCAACAAACAGTTTTAGAAAACAGGTATACGTTTGAGACATCCAAACACATCCATACAAAACAAAAAAAAGCCCCAGGGCAGAACTGATGGCGTGACCTTATTACATGAAGAAGTAAATATGCAAATTCTAGGGAAAACATCCAACTATGGAGTTAAAGATTTACTAGATAATGCAAGCTCTAAAAATTAACAATTAGACATCCACAACAAAGTAGGCTTGATGACCAATAGGGCCAGACTCACCAGGACTGGAAAATGGACTGGTCTAGCCTGACCTTGGATTAGGGTAAGCCCAGCTTGTCAAATGGCGAGGCCTGACCAGCTATTATGTAAAACCAGTCCATACACATTCAACTGAAATTTGGACGATGAGCACCGACGTCATGTTGCATTATGTAGGTGTACATGACGTTCCTGCAGGGATCATACAACAGATTCTGACATATATGTGTTTGCAGTTCCTAGAGGGTTACCACTCCTGCGGCCACAGGATTGATCTTCAGGCTGGGGCAGTCGCCGTCAAACAACATCTCTATCGGTACAACCCCTTTCAATGGGAGGGACTCACGCAGCTCGTACAAGAAATGCTAGCGCAGGGCGTCATCCAACCTAGTTGGAGCCCTTTCGCGTCACCAGCCCTATTAGTGCGAAAGAAAGATGGCAGTTGGCGGTTTTGCGTGGATTGTCGAGCCCTAAATGCCATCACGATTAAGGATCGGTACCCTATCCCTATGGTGGAGGATCTTCTTGAGTTACAAGGAGTGTCGTTCTTCTCCAAGATCGACCTCCGCGCCGGCTATCATCAGATCAGAGTTCTAGATACAGATGTACCCAAGACCGCTTTCCTCACACCCGACGGCCACTATGAATTTCGTGTGATGCCGTTTGGACTTACCAATGCACCGGCCACGTTTCAGTCTCTCATGAATGACGTGTTTCAACCGTATTTGCACAGGTTCGTCCTTGTCTTTTTTTATGACATTTTGGTGTTTAGAGAAGACGAAGACGCACATTTCAAGCATCTGCATGTTGTCTTATCTCTTTTGAGGCAACACGTATTATACGCCAAATTATCCAAATGTACCTTCGGCATGTCTCACGTCACGTACCCGGGCCATGTCATAAGTCGCGGCAGTGTCCGGATGGAGGCAGACAAGGTGCTAGTGGTACGGGAATGGCCCTTACCTCGCACAGTCAAGCAGCTTCGTGGTTTTCTTGGACTAGAGGGGTACTACAGGCGCTTTGTTCAAAATTTCGGCACCATAGCTGCTCCCTTGACCCAGTTGACAAAGAAGAATGGCTTCCACTGGACTCCTCTAGCAGGAAAGGCATTTGATGCATTAAAACAAGCGGTCACGTCGGCACAAGTACTAGCAATGTCCAACTTCAAGATCCCCTTCGAAGTGGAAGCTGATGCCTCAGACGTAGGCATCGGGGCAGTTTTGAGTCAAAATCAGCACCCACTTGCAATCTTCAATCGCGCAATGGGCTCGACCTTTCATAGTAAGTCAGCTTATGAACGCGAACTGATTGCTATTGTTTTAGCAGTGCTGCGTTGGAGACACTTCGTAGTACTGACAGATCACCACAACCTTCGCTACTGCCTGCAACAATCGACTCTGCTCCCTGAGGTACAGAAGTGAGTAGTAAAACTTAGTGGCTTTGACTTTGAGATCAAACATCGAAAGGGAAGAGATAACCTTGCGGCAAATGGACTCTCCTGGCGAGGGGCGTGGGAACCCTCCAATCAGTTCTTGGCCGCGACTTCTATACAGTGTCAAATTTGGGATCAGATAGCCCAGACACACATAACAGCAGCCTCGGTTTAGCGCATTCGCGCCACCATGCAGGAGGATCCTACGCGTAAGTAAGGGTACATATGGAAGCTCCCCTATCTCTACTTCCAGGATCGCATCTATATACCTACAGACACAGATTTGTCAGGTGTCTTGATAACGCATTTCCATGATTCTAAAGACGCTGATTGCGAGGGAGTGGAGGGGACGTATCGCCGACTGCGGACCGCATTCTTTTCATCGGGCATGAAACGACATATTCGTGACTATATCAAAGGGTGTGATACTTGTCAGCGTAATAAGTACGAAACACATAAACCAGTCAGATTATTGCAGCCATTACCAATTCTCGAGCAGATTTGGGAAGATATTTCGATGGACTTCATCGAAGGTTTACCCAAGTCGCGTGGCAAATCAGTAATCTTAGTGGTGGTAGATCGACTGTCCAAGTATGCACACTTCATCGCGCTGGGTCACCCTTTCACGGCCAAGACTGTCACCCACGCTTTCCAAGAACATGTGGGGAAACTTCATGGTATGCCTCGATCCATTATCAGTGATCGAGACTCTATTCCTTAGTGTGTTATGGAGAGAGTATTTCCACTTGCAGGGCACTAATCTAAAGATAAGTACAGCCTACCACCCACAGACGGATGGCCAGACAGAGGTAATAAATCGTTGTGTAGAAACCTATCTCCGATGCTTCGCAAGGCAGCGTCCCAAGGAATGGGCAACCTATTTATCTTGGGCGGAATTAGCATACAACACCGGTTAGCGCACTTCCACAAACACCACCCCTTTTGTTCGTGTATGGGCGACCACCCCCTACTGTTCACCGCTATTTGCCGGGCACTGCACGTGATGACACGGTCGACACTCAGTAACGTTGTCGAGATGTTATTCTGAAGGACATCAAAGACCATCTAGCGACCGCCAGAAATCACATGGTCTTACAATACAACCGCCGCCATCGAGATGTGACCTATCAAGAGAGCGATTGGGTATTTTTGAAAAGACCACCGCAGCGCATGGCACAATTCAAGGGAGCCGAACAACAAAAGTTACTCTCTCGTTACGTGGGACCCTACAAGATCAATCGTCGGATAGGTAAACTCGCTTACGAGCTCCTTCTTAGAGCCGGCAGTTCAATACATCTGGTATTCCACGTCTCCAAATTGAAACCCTACACCACGGTTCCCACCAGCAATGATATCCAATCTGCTCCCATCCTGGAAGAACCGCCTGCCCTTTCGCCTCTGAGACTCATCGGCATGAGAAAAGTTAAGATAGATGGCAAGTGGCGTCACCATTGGCTGATTGAATGGTTGTCCAATGAAGATGCACCAGCAACATGGGAAGATAATGAAGACATCATGTCTCGCTTTCCTTTATTCACATCTTGAGGACAAGGTGTTTTTTGAAGGGGGGGAGTAATGTTAGGCTTTGTTTAGTTTTATTTCAGCATTGATTTCATTAAGTTGGATTTATTAGAGTTAGTAAGTTTATCAGTTCGGATCGGGACCTTAGTGAGAACCCGGACCCGCTTTGTTTAAGATGTAAGTTCTTAATTGGGCGTGTCTAACCGTAATGAGATTATGATGGATCGTTTTCTCTTCTAGTCTCTCTCTTTCCCTCTCGTCTCCCTCTCCTTCTTTCCTTGGTAGCCCAAGAGGCTATCAACATGACACATGTAAATCAATAAGCAATAATTTGCAATATTATGTCAAATATGCCGTGTGCATACAATAGGAATAATACACATAAGTTTCAGCAAAATACAGTTAGAGCCACTATATTGGGAAAATGTAGCAGCAGGGACATATTTACATAAACTAATATGACTCAAATAAGGGAATATCATCATAGTTATGTTTAAAAATCCAATGTGGAACTATCAGGCCATTTATCAACATGCATAGGTTGTTGTAGTGTGGTCAAAGATGAGATTTACAGTTAGAAATTTTTTTAAAAAAAAAAGGAAAATAAAAGGAACGTACTTCTCAGCATGTGCACGACAAAGCTGCAAACAAAGTGAATGGAATGTGCAGATTGTGAGTTCTTTAGCAATAGACTTTCCTGCGAAGGTTCCTATTCTCTCCCTCATTTCTGACGCAGCAGCTGTTGTAAAAGTCATTGCCAGTATGTTGGGTGGAGCAATTCCCTGTAAATGAAGATACCAAGAGGAAAAATAGAAAAATAGACAAGAATTATGAAAATCTCAGTGATTTGTCAAACATAAGGATGAACTGCTACTTGCCTCCTTCAAGAGCATCAATACACGGCCAACAATTGTTGATGTCTGAAATGCCAAACAAAGAGATCTAAGAACTACAGCAACATAAGACAGCAGATAATTACAAGAAGCAAGTGAAGTCTGGGGCAACAATCCAGGTGTTCAGAGATTCACTTATACAAGGGAAGCTTAATGACAAAGTCAAACCTTTCCACTCCCTGGCCCTGCAACAATCATCAAAGGGACTGTAATATTACTAGTGGCAGCCTCCCTTTGCATGTCATTTAGCGTTTGAAAATATCTAGAAAACGAGTCATCTGTGGATTGATTTTGATTAGCCATGAAGCATGGCTCTTCCAAAGAGCTATCAGAAGAAACACATTTGGAGGACACAGTCCATTCGCAGGCAGAGGCCACAATCTGTGCACCAGTAGTTTGTCTAACATCATCTGCTGTAAGCTCGTGTGAGAAAATCTCAGGCTCCTCTTTTACCAAGTCAGGTAGAGTCTCGATACCTTTTTCAGGTACATCCTGAGCAGAGGCATATACATGGGTGTCTTGAAGAAGCAACCAAGTTTTGGTACTCATATCACTCGTATCAGTGGAACCATGATTAATAACACTTTGTGGCCTAAAGGTGCTAGCATAAGGATCCATGGATTGCTCAATGCAACCACTTTGTATGGCTGCTCTGAATTCAGGTCCTTCCAAATATTTCTGTTCAAGAATTGTATCAATTTCTTGCAAAAATAAATCATCAAAATCTTCAATTGGTGAATTCAAAGGAGTCAAATTATTTCCAGCATCTTGTGAAAAGTCTTTTGAAGAAACACATGAATATGGAGAATCAATAGTTGGAACTGTCCTTGGAGCTTCCTCAGATTTGTTTGTTTCCTTGAGGTTATCATGAATTGAGGATTTATTGCAGGGGATTAACCATGTTCCAGGCTGGGACACTCTAAAGTTGGTATGTGATGACAATCTTGGATTTCCTAATTTCAGCTTGCATGTATTTGCTTCCATTTCTTGGAAAGGAACTCTATTGACTTCAAATAGCTTGTGTGGCACACTGCTCTTGCATCTTCTACAAAAAGAAACTTGCTTCAGCTGTGGAAAAGCAACTAAAAATTGCAAATCAAACAGAAAAACATGCATAATTTCAGCACATCAATAGAGTGGATTGAAATTTGGAAATATAACATATCCAAACACATGCAGAACTGTATATATGGAGCAAAGAGGTACACAATTTTCAAAGAACATTCAATTCCAACATCTAAAATGATTTGAGTGGGACTGCATTTCATAAGATATGGCTAAATGTAGGTAATACCATGGCCTAATTCAATGAGTTTAATAAATAATTTCGTTGAAGTCAAAATTTGGATTAGTTAATGAATTTTTAATGTGCAGTTAATGTCAAAACATGTGATCTTTATCTCCCCTCCCTTCTTCTAGTCTTTACCTTAAAATCATATTGAGAAACTGTGGTTTGTTTGGCCACGACCTATCAGTCTTCGCTTGTGATAGCCTCCAAGGCTATCGACCAACTGGTGCGTGAAGGAAGAGGAAGGGAATGAGAGGGAGAGAAATCAAGAGAGAAAACAAAAACAAAACATCATAATAATTTCCATTAGGGCTAATCACGCCTAAAAAGGATTACAGCATAAAGCAAAGTGGGTCCTTACTAAGGTCCGGATCCAAACTGACTGAACATAACCGGTTCCTAATAAACCCAAACATAACTTAAAACAAACATAACTTAAAACAAACATAACATAAAACAATGCTAACAAAGCCTAAACTAAAACATAGCCTAACAGCTTGGCACCTCAGATCAAAGTCGCTGAAGCTGTCATGTGTAGAAAGAGTTCACAAGCTCCTTCACTCAAATTGGCTTGTGTTGAGCTCTCCTCCATGGATTTAAGGAGCTTCCCACCACCCACCCCCAACCCCCCATAGTGATTAGTCCAATCCTTATGTAGTCCAGCAGCATGTTGCCAACAAACACTATTGCCAAAGGAAGTCGGGTGTCACATTTGGCATATAAACCTTGCATGGTAACCCTTGATGGAGGCTACTTGAGCTCAGCAAGACCTTCTCCTCCTCTTATTTCTTTTTTATCTTTCTCGACTGCCAAGGCCAAGGTGTGTGAAGCCAACCCCCCACCATTTCTGTTGTGGAGGATCAGCCACACTCTAGGGCTGTGACACGTCATCACGACACTTGAACACTCGAGTGCACTATCTCATGATCTCACCCTTGCTTCCTACAGAACCAAGCACATCAATCTCACTCCTCAGCAGCAGAAGTCAGCCTGCCTCCTCCCTAGGTGTTAGCTAGAGCCAAAATGCTTCAACAACAGTATGCAAAAGAGACCAACCACCCAACCAATTCATTGGCCAAGGGCACCTACCTTGACCCAACGTATGGGCCAAAGCCAACCTACCTCAACAACATTTAGAGATTGAAACAAATAGTCTAGGCCAAAATATTCACTCAGGATCAACGTTTAAAACCCGGTGATTTGGGACTCAACTAATCCATTCTTGCCTCCTGACTAAGCAGATCAACTCGGTGACTCATGTTGGGTTTTGTTAGCTACGGTTTTTGAAAGAAAACCAATATATAACTTGTCATTTGAACATAAAAGGGTTGAAAAATGAATTGATCACATGTAAAACTCAGAAATAGATTAACTTAGTGTCAAGTAAATAATAATTAAGCCATATTTACTCATGTGATAACAAGAAATGGACAACTGCCCCTACTTTGTAGTTGCATCTTTCAACATAACTGAGTAGCAGGTATCCATATATCAATGAACACTAGGCAAGAAATGAACGTCAAAAGCAAGATGTTCAATACCAACAAACTTCCAATTTGTCAAACTAAACATGCATGTATATATTATTTAAAACTGGAATTCCAAAGATAAAAGTCAAATGATCTAAAAATTGAAATAAGTAGATAACCGTAGATGAAGTTAAGCCTAATCAGCTTTAGCTTTTCATTTGCAATGTGCAAATCTAGTAAATGAGCTATAATTTAAAAAATTTATGTCCTAATACAAGTTAGAAGGTTCATGTCAAAAATTAAATTAATAAGTAGTGAGTAAGCAACACCTTGTTGATTGTATAATATAAAGTTTATCACTAGATTGTTGAGTCGAACAAGTTTTGGGTGAGTCAAACCGAGTTTCAACAAAGTGAGGCCGAGTCAAGCCTAGTTTTGACTATAAACAAGTTGCCTTATTGGGTTGACTCGATAGGAGACGAGTCAAAAGGGTCAATGGATTGACTCAGTGAGTTTTAAAATACTGCATCCCGCAGATGGCAACATTGAATTGTCCTATATATATATGTATATATATACCCACAAATATATATATATATAATGTTTTTTTTTTTGCTGAAAATCTAATTTTATTTGAAGGTTATTTTAGTTCATTTTTTAAATGTTATGCCAAATAAAATAAAGCTTTTTCAAAAATATTGGCAGCCCATATCGCCCTTAAAATGGAAGCTGGCTAGTCATCCTTTTAAAGGACCCACAAGATGGTTGTGTCCTTTAAAATGATGACCAGATGTAGTCCTTTTTAAAGAACGATATGGGAAGAGAGTGAGAGAGATAGAGCGTATGAGTTAAAAACAACTAAAAAAGAAAGAGGGAGGAGAGCAAAATGTGAGGAAAGGAAAAATCAAGGGAAAAGGAGAAAGAGGGATGTAGAGACTAAAAAAAGAATTGAAAGAGACTGGAGAGTAGGTGCAATCAGCAGCATCTGACATGCGTTTGTACTCAAGTGTATGTCGCAGCCACAATTGTATCTGCACATGCACTCGCATCGCAAAGACATGGGGGTGGCTACTTTTTTGAAGAATCCATGTGACACGGGGTTTCATGTCTCAACGGTTAGAAATCTTATGTACGCTATGGTATGCAATGCTCATATTTCGCTTATTTAATAGCACTAGTCAGCAAATATTTGTCAAGATTTAAGCATAAGTAATAGGTAATAATGAAGTGGATCCTCAAGCATCTAAGGAGTACTTCTAATTATTGTTTGTGTTTTGACACATTCAACCCAAAGATAGAACATCTTTTTGATGCAAATATTTACATGAAACTTTGATGCCAGAGAAAGTCTTCTTAGGTTATGTGATTGTTTGTGCAAAGAGAGTTATATCATGACAATCAAGGTTGCAATAATATGTAGCTCTATCTACCACAGAGGGAGAGTAAATTGTTGCAATAGAGCATGCATTCAGAGGTTGTCAATGAAGAGTTTCCACTGTGATATTAGTCTTCATCAATGTTTAAAAAACTCGCTCGGTTGACTCGGTTTGAATCGGCCCTCTAACGAGTCGACCCAGTAAGGGGACTCAGTTTTTATTGAAACTCGAGATGACTCAGCCTGACTTGGCCATGACACGGCCATGAGTAGGCCGAAACTCGGTTTGACTAGGCCAAAACTCTTTTAACTCAGTGTAATCCAATGATAAATTTTGTATTTTGTAATTAACAAGGTCATTTGTTTGTTAATTACTTGATTGTTGACATGAATCTTCTAACTTATTGAAATATAAAAATTCAGCATTATTGTTCATTTATTAAATTTACACATTACAAATGAAAAGGTAAGACTATGTAGGTTTAACTTTTTTATACAGTGTATTTATTAAGTTTTAGGACATTGGACTCTTTACTTTTGGATGTTAAGTTTTACATAATATTAACATACATGTCGAATTTGTTAACCATTAGATAGTTGTAAATGTTGAATACATTAATCTTAGTGTTTGATTTTTATTGACTGTTTTTAGTTGATATATCGATTTGCCACTCAATCTTTTTTGAAATGTGCAATTATAGATCTCGTTATCAATTTCATGTTATCAAAAGAGATAATATAACTTAGTTATTACTTGATGGATGAATTATACATGTACTCAAGTTATTTTACAATTTTTTTATATTTAAATGACAAGTTATATTTTTTTTTTTTTCAAAAACAATGGTTAACAAAACCCCGCCCAAGCCACTATGTTGGCCCACCGAAACACAAGTCAAGAATGAACTAGTCGAGTCCCAAGTCATTGGGTATAAAAAAATTGGTCTTAGTTAGGAAGCCTTTAGATTGCATTGCAATTGCTAGAGAGTTACACACCCAACGAAAAATTGAGTCTATCACTCCATGTTGATATTAGATATCATTAAATATGAAATATCCTTGAGTGAAAAGTTAACACGATAGGAGAAGACCCAGAGAGACAATACTTTTGTTAACATGCTGACGAAGTTTTTGTCAGAAGAGAAGCACAACAATTGCAGCAACTTGGCAGTCGTCAAAGCCTACCACATTGGGCTATAGTTAGGTCCTCTGTTGCAGCTATAATCCCTTGAGTCTAGAAGGGAGATTATCGGGTTCGCGTTCAACGTCAAAAGGGCTCAATTTAACAGCAGGACCCACTTGCTTTATGTGAGACCCTTTCTAGCGAAAGGAAAACCCAGTCACTGGATTGTATGTGTGTGCTTTTTTTTCCTTAAAGGGAAAGAAGGCTACGCATAATGCAAGAAGGAGAAGAACGAGCCAGGAAGAAGGGAACAGGAGGAGAATGGCAACGGCAGTACTGCAGCGCTCACAAAGTCCATAAACAACAAATAACAGAGGAAAAAGGAAAGGCAAGGAAGAAAGAGGACGAGAATGCAGCAGCAATCATCGTGTGAGCCTTTTTTGTTTCTTCTTAGGGTTTCTTCTCTTGAACGAATAGAGATGGAACTCTTTCTGCTGAAAAACGGCAGAGATTTCATTGCTGGTGTATAGTTCTTGTTTTGAAAGCTTAGCAACTTTTGCCCCGTGGCTTTACGCCCGGATTCGGGGGCTGTCCAACTTTCCATGTAAATACATGTCTCTCCATTGTCTGCCATATTTCTACATTGTCTGTTCCATCTTGCAAAATAGATATATCAATTTCTAGCAGTTTGTGCACACTTGATTTCAGCAGTATGATGGACTTTTCTCACTAGAACATTGTTATCAAGCTGTTTCATTAAAGTTTGAGTTCCAGTGTATATTCTTTGGCGCGAGTTTTGATAAAACTGCCCTACTGAGTATAGAAAGTTTTGAAACAGACACAATTCAAGGTTCAAGAAAAGCACGCCCCCATGAGGCATCAAGGACTCAATAAAAAACATAGACAAAAGTGTCCAACAATGTCCACAGGCATTTGGATTCAAGAAAACACCCACGATAATTCAAGAGAGAAAGTTGGGAATATAAGGTTCAAGCAAAGAACGTCGCTGTGAGTATTCAAGACAATCACCTGGATTCAAGAGGCCCACGCTCAAATCCAGCGCCATGATCGGCAACCAGCTTTTTGGACTGAGGATGAATGGTGGGACTCGTCGGAGAATAAGACGGCGCCCCACACCTCTTCCGATCAAGAAGAGCCTTGGCGGCCCTGTAGTTTTGGCTGATCCGGGCTCGTTGTTCTGAGCTTATACCCCCAGACCGCCCTGCCGCTGCCCGGTGTTCCACCTCCCCCATTTTATCGGTCTCATCACACGCGTCCGTTCCCTATCGAGTAGCAGGATTTAACAACAATGGGCAGGAATATGAAAAGAGCAGGAAACTCATTATCCCCTTTTCCACTGCCCTTTCTTCCAACTTGGCGAATAAATGACACTAGTATTTGCCTGCCATGCCTTCTGTAGCAGGATTTAACAACAATGGGCAGGAATATGAAAAGAGCAGGAAACTCATTATCCCCTTTTCCACTGCCCTTTCTTCCAACTTGGCGAATAAATGACACTAGTATTTGCCTGCCATGCCTTCTGTCGCCGTCATGAAACCGTAAACCTCCGCCGGCTAACCTTCGACTCCGGGAACCTCTTTCGCTAGCGAAGCTCCGCCATGAAAATGGCGGAAGAGACAGGTCGAGGAAAAGGAGGGAAACGGGAAACGTTCGAAACGGGGCTAATGCCGCCAAGAGTGGGTCACGCGCATGAAATAACGTCCCCTTTGGCAAGCTTCATGCCCAAGCCACGCCGTAGGCGTGCAAATGGATCGGCGTGCAAATGGATCGGGTCTAGGGTTTCTTGTTATTGGTCACAGATCGGATCCGGATCTTTCAGTGTTTTACTGTTTATGTTTTGGTCAGATCTGGATCGGATCCGTTCACAGCTCTACTGGTCATGGTTGCCTCGTGACCAAAATGGATAGGATCTTGAATGGTGAACTGATTTAGACCCGATTCTTTCGCACCCTTGCCTTTGGTAAGGACAATTGTGTTGGCTACATGGTGACAACTACCCGGAAAGGCATACTTATTACATCAGTTTGATTCAGGTAGGCACTATGTCTCTATGTTGGTGTCATGACATTTGGGTGAACAAGAGGAACATTCCACCTCACCAAGCTAGGCCCGAACGTCATTCCTATTTATTCTGTATTTGGGGTCCTAAGGTGCATCGGTGCAACAGTGCACCCTTCAACTTAGATGTCACTCCCTACCACCTTAAAGTACATCAACATAAGTGGATTCTACTCTTTTGGTGGTTGATGGAATAAACTGTTTCTCTTAACCTCCCGAACCCCCCCCCCCCTTTCAATTCATCATGTCTTTGGGGTCTTGCGTTGCGTCACTGCAACGGTATACCCTTCAACTTGGATGTCACGCCCTACCACCTCAAAGCATATGAACATAGCACCCACAAGAATTAAACTAGAGACTTATTTTTATACAGGTTCATAGTTCAACGAGCTACGTTATGCCCCTTGAAGTGTTGTGAAGTTGTATTAATTGACATCTGATGTAGCTTTAAAAGACAAAGACACGGTGGATTCCACTTTTTTGGTGGTCGGTGGAATAAACTGCTCCACCTTTAGAAGCGAGACCTAAAAGCTCTCTCTCCCCCCCCCCCCCTTCTTCCTGCCTTGGAGATCTTGAGCTGCATTGGTGCAATGATGCACCCTTCAACTTGGATGTTACGCTCTATCACCTTAAGGCACAATAACATAGGGCCCAAAGGACGGCTTCCCCCCTCCAATTCCTCTTGCTTCAAAGGTCCTGAGGTACGTCGGTGCAATGGTACACTTCAACTTGGATGTCACACCCCTACCACCTTAAGGCACTGGAAAATAAAGCCCACATGAATCGAACTAAAAACTTGCCTTTATACAAACCCCTAACTCGACCAGCTACGTTATGTTAAGTTGTACCAGTTGATATAGCTTTGAAAGACAAAGAGGCGGTGGATTCGACGCTTTTGGTGGTTGGTGGAATAAACTTCTCCTCTCAACCTCCCGAAGCAAGGCCCAAAAGCCCCTCCATTCCTCCTGCCTCCAGGGTCTTGAGTTGCATCAGTGCAATGATGCACCCTTCAATTTGGATGTCATGTCCTACCACCTTAAGGAACAAGAACATAGCGTCCGCTGTCCGCATGAATCAAACTAGAGACCTGCCTTTATACATACCCCTAACTCGACTAGTTATGCTATGACCCTTGAGGCATCATGGAGTTATACTAGTTGATATCCGATGTAGCTTTAAAAGACAAAGTGGCAGCATATTCTACTCTTTTGGTGGTTGGTGGAATAAACTGCTCCTCTCGCTTACATATAACTATCGCATATAAAAAATATTTGCAAGTATTCACAAATCTATATGAAATACAAGTTATGTAAGTCGTGTTTGGTAATTTAACTTTTGAACGATGGATATTTGAGGTTACTATGTTTCATTTGGCAGTTGGAAATCATAGATGGTTGCAAAGGCATGATAGTAGCAATATTTGTAATTTATTTTATGCGTTTTAGTGTTCATCGTTGGAACTTGACATGCATATTTTTTAAGTGGTTATGAAAATCATGCTCTATACATAAAAGCATACTCTCTCTCTCTCTCTCTCTCTCTATATATATATATATATATATATATATATATATATATATATATATATATATATATGTGTGTGTGTGTGTGTGTGTGTGAGTGTGTTTGTGAGAGAGAGAGCATAGGATTTTATATAAACAAACACACACGCACAATATATATATATATATATATATATATATATATACATGCTCCTAGATATATGTGTGCATTATATATATGCTTTTGCATTTGCATGAAACGATTTGTTGGGTCAAAATTTGTGAAAACAAAAGGCACACTGGAAAGCCGTGGGGACGGAATTGAATCATCTGTGGGATTATGGTATCGTATTTTGCTTATTATTAAAAAAGTTTTTTTTGTATTTTTTCAATAAAGGCGACGTTTTGACATGAAAATTTTAAAATATGAGTTATAAATAACGTTATATTAGAGAGAATAAAAAAAACAAATCTAGATGCAACTAGATTTTTAATGCTAATCTATCACCATGTTACTACCACTTTAGTTATAATTTGGGTTATTCAGATTTAGCTATTTATTTGAAATTTTAGCCTTTATTGGGAAAACTTCGACTTGTTTCTATAGTTTGAAACAGCATCGAAGCTCGGTGTATAGATTGAAATAAATTTTGATGGTCAATCAGTAGTTTAGATAAAATATGTGATAATATATAATACATATATATATATCCGAAAAAAATATGATAAAATATATATCTGATACGAATCATTGCTTGCCCCACTATAATATCAAGTATGAACAAAACAGATAATTGATCATAAGAATATTATGATTATGACTATTCTTATGTGATGTTTTGTTATTAGTGAAATTTATTCACAAAAACTAGCAGAGGAGCATTACCGACATTTATGGTGCGGCACAAGGACAGGCCAATATTGGTGATTGTCCCCACCGGCCCACATAATTTGTCCTTTTTATATATAGATACCCCGTAATTTTTACTTATTTATACATAGGTAGACCATAAAGTTTAAAATTTAAACTACACCTTAACAAAAAAAAAAAAAAGTTCCGCCATTTGATGCAGAAAATGGATTATGGTGCTTTTAGTAATATCTCATCATTCACAAAAATTGTTGCTGAAATGTTTGTGGTGAATCTGTATGAATATATAAATGTGTTTGCGCCTGTGTGCAAGTTTATATATATATATATATATATATATATACCAAAATGCCTGGCCTCTAAAAAAACAAATTATTTATCTGATCTTGATATTCCGCCAAAAACTGAACAGCCATAAAGCCAAAAAAAAACCCTCATATTTTCAATCTTTGCAGAGGGAGAAAGTGACAGAGAGTATAAGTGTTAATATATTATTTTACGAATGGTGAGAAAGCAATTGGAGTATATGAATATGGAATAAGTGGACCCAAATATCACGTGGATTGTCTCATCCCCATTTCAGAATCCAGCTAGTTTTTTTTGTTTTAAATTGCAGAGGTACAGTCTCATTGTGTTGCTTTGACTATTATTTATGTAGTAAGATGAAATACTCTTCATACTTATTATAAAAAAACAATAATTATAATAGATGTTAATGAAAAAGTTTAAAACAATAACACTACATATTTGCCAATGGCCCGACAAGAGGTCCGCAATCAGCCAAACGGGCCCACCGGGCTTATGGTGATCTTTAGCTAAAGTCAATAGTAGAGTCAGAAAAAAATTTATGGAGATGTTATTTCCAGGTTTTTGTACCTGAATGAGCACTTACATGTATAACAAAGTAAATATTAAACGGTCTTAATGTAAAAATAAAAAAAATTTGAGAAGTTAGTATGGGCTGCCGACACCAGCCTATACGTGGCTCCACCACTGGCTAAAACCTTGGAGCATTTTGTAAATAGATTTGCTTGAGTCAATTGAAAAAACTTAAGAAGTTTGTGTGACCAACTGTCTATACCCGCCTATATTAGATGCACACGAGTCGGAAAAAGGAACTTATAAAGGTAGCCATCATTCGTCAAAATGTATGGATGATATTTCTGATATCTTTGATATGGTTGAGGATTGGTGCAGTGATGGACGAGATTGCTTCTATTACCGAACCCAATGTCATAGTTGACACTTACTGAGTTGGTTCGAGATCGATTGAGTCAGTTCGGATTGTTAAAAAATCTGGCCACGAGTCAAGGTTGATTCGATTTGTACCTGACTCACCCTAACTCACGCCGACTAGTCCTGACTCACCTAATTCAGGTTATTTTAAAACTCGATCAAGTTGACGAGTGAATTGATTCGATCATATTTGCGAATCAAAATTTAAGTTATTTTAAAACTCGATCGGGTCGACGAGTGAACTGATTCGATGATCTGCGAGTCTAAGTTCGAAACACGGGGTTGCCAATTCTGCCTGTTGTAGCACTGCCGCCGCGAGCCTGCCGCGAGCTTCAGTTTCTTGTAAAGTCCGTCCGGGTAACCACCACCAGCTAGGAACAAGAACGGAGGAACGGAGCCCTCTCGTCCCCGTCGATTTCAAATGCGGCGGCGTCAGCAGCCATCCATCTTCTCCCGCGATGCCCTCCCCGCGCGCCTCCCGCTCGCCGTCTACGCCGCCGGCGCTGGGCGGCGCCGACGGGGCGGGGGAAGGTGATTCGGCCCAGCGCAGGGCGCGAGAGGCGGAGGAGCTACTTCGCGAAGCGCTCCGTCGGCAGTCGGAGCGTCCGCAGCCGCCCGATCGCGGCCTCCCGGCGTCATCGACCCATCGGTGCGATCGCCACCCGGATGACTCGTGCGTCGCCCACGCCGTCGGCAACCTCTGCCAGAGCTTCCTCCTCTCCTATGGCGTTAGGGTCGGAGTGGGGATCCTGCTCCGCGCCTTCAAGCTTGCGCGGCGTCATTCCTACTCCTCCCTACTTGATTTGAAGGTCCGTAATCGGAAGCGTTGCCTCGTTCCTTTTGATTTTGTTCCCGTTACTGGGAATTCCTTCATCTTAGGATTTCGTCATGCTTGGGGATAGGGTAGAAGTAGCTTACACAATTATTATACTCGATGAATATACGGATTCTGAATTCGGATTTCAGGATAACAGAAATCGAATATCAGGAAAATTTCAAAGAAATTGGAACATTTGTAAAGTGTATTACCTTTCCTTGCCTTGATCCTTTTTTGTTAGGTATTCACGTATACAATTCATGAGACGGGTTAATCTGGGGATTAAACGGAAATTAAGCAGAATCAGTTAATTCCAATAAGTTAGGGATTATTACCTTGTTTAGGATTATCTGCTTCTGACCACATGGAATGAGTTAGTAGTGAGATAAAAATGTTCTATTCGAATTTATGACACTTAAAGGCATGTGATCAGATCTATGATGTCAGCAGACCATTTTTTTTTTCTTAGTGTCAAAAAGATCAATTGGCTACTAAGTAGTACGGAACCGCAGATTTTGAGGCTAAAACCGTGCTTAGTAGGTACATAAATGTGAAAATAGCTACATTTCTTTTGAGTATATACATGAATGCTTCAATGTTTGGACGCACATTACATGTTTGAGTGAATGTATACTATAAAATTCTTGATAACCTGAAAAGTGAAGGATTGTTTAACTAGAATACATAGTTATGAGTTGGTTGATCGTTTGTCTTATTAACTTTATTTTTGCTCTGGTACTTATGTTTCTTTTGTTTTTGGTTTGTGCAGCAACTCGTGTCTGAGAAAGACTTGATAGTAAGAGAGGAAGCATGCCGCATTGGGTTGCTTTTCGGTGGATTTACGGGCTCCTACCATGCTCTTAGATGTTTGCTTAGGAGGATGAGGAAAAAAGAGCGACCTTCTAATGCGTAAGTATTTACTTTCATGGGTCATGGGTCACCAGTTCTTTTCCTTTTCTTCATTTTCTTATTTATCGGCTTCACACTTTGGGAGGATATGGGAGTATAAGAAGGTCATGGGTCCTTTCCAACTTTTAAGCAATTATACTTTTTTACATCCTTAACAAGTTCTACTCACTAGTGAGTTCGAGCTTGTTTGGATTAGGCTCAAAGTTGGTCATAGTTCCCTAAACTTTAGGCTATTGAAGATATTCCAATGCATGTGCTTCCTCCTTTGGTTGAAGTGTGCAATTTCTTATTTCTGGTGTTGTATTATGGCATTATGCTTTTTGTAAACTCATTTTTTTTCTTTAGTGGTTTTTGAATAGGTTGCGTTCTTGTTTTGAGATATTACTTTGGCACCATGCTTCTTTATTAACATGAAATGACATTAATGAAGGATGAAACAGGGTTTTAGCAGGAATGGTTGCTGGTTTATCAGTTCTAGCATTAGATGACTCTAGTCGAAGGCGCACTCTTGCGCTTTATCTTCTAGCTAGGCTTTCACAGGTGGAGCTCTGGATTTCTACCTCATTTCCGATTGACTTGTTGTTTGTTAGCTAGCTTATTCCAGATTGATTGTTATGCTGAATTTCTGAATTTTCTTTTATTACTTGTTTTTGTAGTGTGCATATAATTCGGCTAAATCAAATAATAAATTTCACTTTTGGGGAAGTCAATGGGGGCACGGTGATTCTTTGCTATTTGCTTTAGCTTGCAGCCAGGTGAGATGAAATTGAACAGTCATAAAGGTACTTGGTTCATTTAATTGAGCATATGATTGACTTGATTAATATCATGCTATCACTTTGTGGGAAGGGTTGTTTTAATAAAGTCTGGATGTTTCAATTTCTATATGTCAATCTATTAGACTTAGTATTGTTATCAAAGTTATGTTGTCCATTTCATTGTCATATTATGTATTATAAAATAGTAAAAGATGCACTATGGTAATTGGTACTGATGGATGGCTCCCAGAGTCTGGCATGATAGGGCATCTGTGTGTAGGCATTTGTCTGGTTTATAAGAAGCAAAATTTATTAGTTTGTAACTATTGCCTAAACTTGTGTACTTATTGGTTTTTATCTGGTTTAAAGTTATTAAAGAAAGTGGCCTTTGTATAATGCAACACCAACCAATGGCATATTTTATAAATTTTCTCCCTGACGAAAAAGGAGAAGAACAAAAGGAGGGGGAAAGAAATCATTCCTGGATCAAAATCCAGATTGACATCCTCCACTTCTTTTGCCAAAAAGTGGACAAAATTTTCCAAAACTTCGATGTTAGGTTCAAGCAAAGTTTCCTCAGGGTGGACATAAATTGGCCCTCAAATGCAGAAGCAGAAGGGGTCTTGAGAGAAGTTGATGTCTTTCAACTGGTAGTCCACTAGTTTCACTTTTCCTTTTGTCATGTTTGCTTGTTCATTCGAATTCAAGATTCTATTTCAAACAATGGCTCAAATTAACTCTGGTTCAAAGTAGAACTGCTACACAAAATCTGCTGTATTTTCTACCCCTACGAGATCATCAAAGTCATGAGTTTGAGTTTCTCTTATTGACATAAGTAGGTGAGGCGGGTCGAGCTGCATAATCATAGCTATACATTCCAGAATTTGTATATTTTATGCTTCACTTGTTTTTTAGATGGGAGGACATGTGCGCTTCCTTAACACAAAGATGGCTAACCATGTGAATGCGTTAAGCAGAGAACCACCTACATGTTTATACATTGTACTTTTTTGGTCTTTAAGTAGTTATTTGTTTTCTCATGTAGTTGTAAAAATATCATGTCAGAACTTTCCTTTTCTGGAGATAATCTGGTAAGTGTTGGGAAAACTGATCCCCTTTTCCTCTCTCTCTCTCTCTCATGCTCACACAGGCACACTCATGCATGTATATTTACACCAGGCTTACTTATCTTTGTAAAATTTTCAAGTGGTATATCAGCATTTTCAATATTTTTAGATGTTGTATGGGTGTTGGTGTTTATATTAGCCTCTGCATGTGTGTGTGTCTGTAATCGAACTGGGTTTGATTTTTAGGTGATTTCTGTTTCATGGAAAGCCTCCTCCAATTAGATAAACAATGGTTGAAATGTTTACATAGATTTTGCATTTCTTCAGGTGATGTATGCCTTTGTGATGCGGCCAGAGAGCCTACCCAAGGCTTATCAAGATTTTATTCAGAAAACAGGTCCAGTTGCAGAGCCTGTGTACAAGGCTGTCCGTGAATGTTGTCGTGGAGGTCCTGTTGACGTTGTTTCTCTTTCAGCTTTCTTGTCTAAGAAGAAGGGATTCAGCTCCATAAAATTAGAAAAATATCCTTCTATAATTCCATGTTCAATCATTCATCCAGGCACAAATTCATGCCTAGTTCAAAACGTGAATGCAGTGTCGGCAACTTTTAGAAAAACATTTCCACTATATTTCTCATTGACATTTGTACCATTTGTCGTCCTTCATCTACAGAGAGTAAGTATTTATTTTTCCTGCTGTGATTTGTTGGTTTTAGAATCCATTTTATTGAATAGCATCAGTTTCACTGTCAAGTTGTTTATGGATTTGTATGGTTTGTAATCTCATCCTTGGTTCACGTGAATTTTCATTTCCTGTTGTGCAGTCATGCTCACTTGTTAGATTTGGACCATGATATGAATATAGAAGTTTGCAGAAGTTCTATTGCCATTATACATATATGGGCCCCTTCTTGGGTTGTTTTTGCCTTTTCCTGTTTGTGATATTTTATTCAGTTATTCTTCTTGGTTCCTTTTGTGTTCTGTTGGCAACTAGATCTAAGTTGTTTTGTCCACCATAATAGGAAATGTTAGCACTTTGATTAAAAAGGACTGAGTTGGCTCAATGGCTTGATGATGCATATCTCAAATAAGTGGATGATTAGGGTAGACTTTTATTACCCTTCCCTCCTTTCCACCAGCACAAATGGTTCGGCGAGTTGAGATGGGCTGTTTCTTCACAAAGTCGGACTGCACCTCGTGAAGTTTTGATTTGCTTGGTGGAAAAGTATACGATGGGATGTATCTTCTGCTTAAGAACCTTTTTGTTCTTATGTCAATAATTAATGATCATACTACATTCACTTACATTCCTTGGAAGTGTGAAGCTTCTCAAGTTTCATCTATCCAGAACGGACTTAAAATGTAGATATTACTTGTATTTTTGACTAATTGCAAACTGAAGTATATGATTTTTGTACTAATTGAAACATATTGATTGCATTCACCAATCACCAGGTTCTTTCCTTTTCAGAATGTTACTAGGACATTAACAATGTTATCTGGGGACCAGAAGACTATTTTACTTTTGGTTAGAGGAAGATGAAATAGGAAAAGATTTAATCATTCTGATGCCGATCATTTTTGTATATAAAAATGTCAAAGGCAAATGAATGGCATGCTTGAAATTTTGATGGATCTTCTAAGCTGTCCTCATCATTTTGAACTGGGCATAATATTATCGCTGGTCTCCCTGTCTTTCCCCTTCTCTCTCTCTTGCTTGCTCACTCTCTCTCTTCCTGTGTGTGTTGCAGAAGCATTTCAGCATGCTGTTATTTGATAACTTTTTTCTTGTTTGCAGTGGACTTCTTTAAGTCATTTGTGTAACTTTTTTGCCAAAATTTTCACCTTATCTACGTATGTATTTTGTGCATTTTGCCTGGTTGATGTGGTGAATGCTAATAGAAAATAGATAGCTTATCATGTCAGTCAGTTAAGTTTTATGTGTGACAACTTGGAAGGAACTGCTTGTTTTTCTGCCATTTACAATTTGTTCTTAAATTTATCTAGTTCATGCAATCACCTGCTCTTACGTGCTGGAATGCTGTCAAAGCTGCCATCCGCTCCACCACATTTATATCAGCATTTGTGGGTATTTTTCAGGTAAAGAAGCATTTCTGCATATAATTCCAGACATCGATATGGTGCATCACTAATGTATCGTTTGCTTGGTTGAAGGCCGCTATATGCTTCCACAGGAATGTATCATCAAAAGATCACAAACTTGTGTATTGGCTTGCTGGAGGGATGGCTGGAGCATCTGTACTTTTTGAGAAGAAAAATAGGCGAGCTGAACTGGCATTATATGTTCTTCCACGAGCTGGAGATTCATTATGGAATATCTTAGTAAATCGTCGTCTGCTACCAAACGTAAAAAATGCTGAGGTATGCTCGTTTTTCTTAATTCATACCTGTCATAATGAAGAGATTTGCTTATCAAGAATTTTGCTTTTCTGACAGAAAAGCAAGCATTCTGCTTCTAAAAACTAAGTTGAAAATAAAAGTTGATATACAAACGTATCATGGACTGAAGAAACTTAGAAATGATGGGTTATAACTTATAAGCACTAAGAAGCTTAATTTTTATTGAAACCGTCTTTTTCCTTATCTGTAATCATCCACCCTTATCCCCACTTTGTTGAAAAAGCAGGAAAAAAATGAGAGAAAAGAACGGAAAGACTGCTAATGAAACCAATAAAAATTAGGTTAATCTCATAAATGGTGCTGAACAATTTCTATACAAAGGAATCCAGTTTGAAATGTGTTCTTGCCAGAGTTTTTGACTGGCGCTTCTTTGCCTTGTGCTGGATTTTACGTGCTGTTGTCACATGAGAACGATTTGGAATTGGCTCAGGTGGCTCTGTTCTGCTTCTGCATGGGAGGCATCATGTACTACCTAGAGTATGAGCCAGACACCATGGCACCGTTTCTCAGGGGCCTCATTCGCCGGTTTCTGGCCAGCAGAATAAGCAACCCGGATCCTCCTTCCAGCCAAGAGACAATGTACCCTTACATACAGCCTGATGGCTCCCTCGGAAACGAGCCGGAATCAAAGGAAAAACTTGACAAAGGAACAGCGGCTACGAGAGAGAAGTACAATCTGGAAGCAATCCCTGGCCTCTAGGTCATATCCTTCCTGGTCTACATTCCATCAAATTTCTCTTACATATAATCTGCCTGGATTGTAGCTTGCAGACCAAAGGCTGGATGCTGTTTCCCTAAGTTTTATGGTTGTAACTAAGGATACTTGTGGCTGCAATAATTTGAATGAAAGAAAGGGGAATCAGGGGCAGAGCCCCATGTGTGGGTAGTTGCCTACTCAAGTCTCACAAATTTTATTTTATTTTCACATTAGTGGTTTCCAACAATTTGCTTTTTCATGTACCCCTTTATCATTTTATTAGGTACAAGATTTTTTAAAACGGTGTCATCATTATAAGCAAATGTTTGAGCGACACCTTATATATAAATAATTAAATATGCAAATGCTTGGGGTCAACTAATAGAAATGTTGTATGACTGTGTAGGCAAATGCCATCACAAGCCCACTGTGGGTGTGGCTTGGCCCTGCTTCAGTGCTGGAGGTGCATTAGTTACGCAGACTAAAGGGGCCTTACTGGCCCTCAATCCCTAGACCACTTTTCTGGCGCTAAGCAACGCATTGACAGAGTTATCTTTCAAAATAAACCTTTCCTCTATTATTCTATTCTTTTTTCAGCTTTCCTTCTTCCCATCTCTCTTTTATCTCTTGTTCTTTCCAACTCCCCCTTCTTCCTCCTGTGGGTGTTTTCTGATCCTTACCCCAAGCACGTTCGGCTTCTTTACCAACAATCGCACTCTACATATACAACGAGCAGTTATTGGATTTTTCTCTCCATTTTCCATTTTTTAGATTGATTGTTGAATTGTCCCGTGAAATGCACTATATTTACCTTTTAAGTTGCGAGATTCTATGGAAGCCTAGGTCCCCAATTGGATTCAGCGTTTTATCTTGCTTTTCTATTTCAAAATGACGAGTTTAGAATTGATTAAAAAAATTATAAGTTTCGAGAAAAAATGGTTGAAATTTAATGTGTAGATCACCTTATATTAGATGACAAATATGAGCTTGTTTCATTATCACAAAGTCTGATCTACACATGAATACAAGTTTTTTTTTTTACCATTTTTAATATCCTGTAACTTTTGGAGATGTGCTATTTCTGTTTGCGGTGGTCGTAGTTAAAGAAAAATAATATACGGAAAATATAAAACTGAAAAATTTCTGACTGAAGAAAAAGGTTCAACGGATCCCACACTTCGAGCCTTTTGTCCCACTCGGTTGCCAGAGACCGCGAAGTTTCTTCCATGTGACGACTGACGAAGTGGTCCTGATTGCCACGCGGGGCTTGTGAAAGCTAGCGTGTTGGTTTCCAACGGTCAAAGATTTGGACTTGTTAATTGCTAATTCACAGGAAAAGGCTTGATAGCTACGTTCTTCTGTAACAGAGTTATCGGTTAATTGTTAATTTATTCAAGACATTTGCCATTAAGTGTGCGGTTTGCGAGAGGTGAAAACACCTCTCCTTCCCCATACTCACAGGGTCCAAGACTTCGGATGGTCTTAGGCTGCATCCTCCATCATAGGGTGTCGCACATGTCATCATTTGCAGTTTGAAAGAGTAGTATCCATGATAATCTAATTGAGAACGCATCGTCTGAATGACACTCATGCCGACCATCTGGTTAAAACAAAAAAATTTGGATGCTAAACAAACTATAAATAATTCTTAAAGCTACTATAAACCATCCCCACACCATAAACTGTCACTAATGCAAATGTAGTAATACTTTTTATAAGCACGATTCAATTGCCTTAGATAAATAAACAAATAAATAAATGCATAAATCTGTTCTCGGAATCATTTGAAATGTTAAATCGACTTTAATGACTATTTTAGTGACAATCTTTTAATTCTTCACCATTTGATCCAACATAAAAGATGGTTAAAAGAAAACTAAGGAGAAAAAGGTGATAGATATTTTTGCCATAATAAGTTCATATATTTTTATATTTGTTTTTCTCTCAACCATCCCTATACTTTGACGCTGGTTAGATAACTGGTGACACTAAAAAGCTGAGTCACCATTCAATCTTCCTGTATATATATAGTAAAACTAGACTACTTTAGTAAGGAATAAAATTAGACCTCTCATTTGTGTTAAAAAATATAAATAAAATGTGAACTTCCTAATATGTTTATAAATACTAATTTAATTCCAATCATGTTTTAGTTCAAGTTATTTTTATAAAAAGAGGATCTTTAAGACTATCACAATTTTAATGTTATAAAAGTTGTTCATTTTTTTATTCTTTAAAAAACATTATTGAAGTAAAAAAAAATGACTTACTTAATATATGCTTCTCACCAAATCACTCTTAAGATTATAGCTAGATTGTCAAAAAATACTTAAATAATCAATTTTAACGGGTCAAGTTTTTGTCCCTTACCCAGGCACATTTTTTTCCATAATCTTTGTACTCACTCTAAGATTGGTAGGCCTTTACAAAGAGATCGAAAGTATGAAAAAATTAATTTTGAAATAAAACTAGTTTAGCTCTTGTTTCTAGACATACATAGACTTACTCATGCAAGTAATCTGTCCATGTAAATGCAATCTATAGAACATACTTGATAATACCTTATAAAATTGGCATTTATGTTGCTGGTCTTTTGAAATGTTATATAAACTTGTTAAATGTTGATTTCCTTAGAGGATTGATAAGTTATTTGGGCTGGAACATCCTTATGATTTAAGGAGTTCCTTATAAGTTTGTATATATAAAGCTTATGCAAAACCCTAACTCACTTCAACATCATCCTTTTATTTTACAGGCTTGAGAGCGACCTAACTTGTCAGTCATTTATTGAACCTCCTTACTCTTTTCACGTGGCAAGTCTCAAGAGGCGAAAGCCACCCTCTTTTTCCCCGCCCTAGGGTTCAGGGTTGTTTTTGGGAATTCGGCAAACTTACGGAACACACACACTACTTCTTTGATGTGATAGTTAGCCACTTTGCCACTTTGCTTGGCTTTTCGAAAATGGGTCGATTGAATTAAAAAAGAGGATTAAACCGCTTTAATTGTTGATTTATTAAGAAAAAGAAAAGATAAAAATAAGTTTTTATTAAATCAAATATAAATAAAATATAAAAAAGGGGTCTAGCGATAATTACAGATGAATTAAGACCATATACTTTGTTGTATGGCAAAGTACCCTTTAAAGGGTTTATCAAATATAGCGTGACAAAAATAAAGAGACCCTATTTCGGGCACTTGGGGTGTTTGGATGACATCTTTAAATGGTGTTTTGGAGGCGAAACACCGTTTAATGCATGTTTGAGTGACAGGCGAAATTGAGTTTGTAAAAGGCTTAGTTTTGATATAACAGTATTTTTAAAAAAAAAAGTGAATTAGGCTGCGTTTTCAAGTTTTTATTTTTTATTTTTATAAAAAAGCCGCTTTGGATGTGTAATCCGAACATACAAATCAGGTGCCATAAACTGATTGAAAGCTAGGTTTTAACAAAAACCTGGACTTTACAAAACAAAGTTTTTTTGGGGTGTCATCCAAACGCTACCGGACTTTATGTTAGCATATTCCATTTTTTTCTCAAATGTATTAGTAAGACGCTCTGTCATTATGGTATAATTGTATAAATAAACATCAAATTAAGTGTCAATAACATTAAGTTCATAGTACTTTTTTTTACTCATGCCTCACTGTTTTCTATCTTACCCACAGATGTGAGGTAAAAAGTATACTGTCACAGACAAAATGTTTTAGATATAGTATTACTTGTACCATTTTGAACAAAAAAAAGGGGGAATACAAACAACAAAATTGAGTAAAAAAAAGATTGAATATCATTTAAACTAAGTTTGACATTTGTTTATACCGTTGTTGGGTAAACATGAAAAGTATTTCATCTTACTACTCAACAAGCAAGTGGAAGCCCCCACCCTTCCCTCTACCTCCCACAGATATGGCCGTTTTTTGTTCCTACCATTGGTCTAGAGAATTTGAAGTTAAACAGACAACCTCTCAAAAGTTGCAATGTTTTGACCTTTTGACATATGTCACCACAAAGCATAAAATGTAATGACATGATATTAGTCATTTCTTCTTCCTATTTTGCTGGTCATCTCTCATAAAAATATTGTTCAAAAAGGGTTGGTTGGCAGCAGTGATACTTTGTGAGTGTTCTATAAATGTGCCTCCGAGGTTGTAGTAGGTTCATGAAATTGTTCCATAAACTTACCCTAGTATTTGGGGCTAATTCATGAGACACTAACAAAGTGTTCATATTGCCAAATGTCACTAAGCGACCCACCATTCTCTCCAAGCTTGAGGGATCTGGCATCAACCCAACATAGGCTGGGATCCCTTTCTGAAACTCCAGATTGTAGCTTAGAGTCAGCTCATGACTCCTATATTTTAATGAACATATTGTACCAAATTTATTTTAATAAAAGTTGGGGCTAATCTCCCCAACAGCCATTTTTTAGATAGCTTTGGATCATATAGCCGATTTCTCCTCAATCCATAGTTGGACCTATGATTCAAACTCGGATCGATAGATGACCAGGTAATCAGGTCAGGGAGTTGATTCGTTGACTTAGTCGAGTTTTAAAATAACCTGAATCGGGTGAGTAAGGACAAGTAAGGTCGAGTCATGGGCGAGTCAGGGATAAGTCAAGTCATGGGCGATTCCAGAGCCAACTCAATGAACCAGACAACTATGCTTGAATCACAATTCAGGAGTGGTGATGCTAAAATATTGGCTGGTGGGGCATTTGATATTTTATTGCTGTTTCTAGATGTCGGCAGCCAGGCATTTCTGTGCCTCGTGGTTTGACATGGCTTCGACGCCCCTTGCAATGTGACACCGACTTCATCATAGAGGCACTATGTAACAATCTGACCCACTTTCATGTTGCACTCCAAGCCAACTCGGCTCATGTCCATCACCTAGTCCATCCAGTATATAAACTTGTTGGGTTCATGTACATTTGATTACTTTTTTATAATATTTTGCTAAACTTACGATTTAATAAATTTGGCAATTATAATTTTTCAAGTTTAAGTATTATATGTAGAATAAAAGTATGGCCTGTTAGCTTACTGTTTGTTTTTTTATTTAAAATAAAAGCAAATAAAACAAAAAATCATGTGGTTATTGAAAAAACAAATGAAAAATATAACCTTTATTATTTACAATTATTTTTCTGCTCTTTTTTCATTTGGACGTCAAACTTTTTCGACTTCATCAAACCAACTTCATTTTAGGAACATGTAAAATTTTTCTTCTTCCACCTTTTCGAAAACATCCGACAAAAATAGAACGATGCACAGGAAACTTTCTACGAGCGAAATTTCTTATCAAAATAAAGGTGTGCAATCAAATACGCTACCTCAGAGTTGTCAATGGATCTGACTTTTTATCATTTCCTAATTCGCCGGCGTGGTGAATACATCCAGGGAAAAATAATTTGAAACAGCCAAAATTTATGACAGTCTGTCCCATCAAACGCCTATTTTGGCGAAAAAGTGGACCCAACAGCACCCCGTGAAGGAAAAGTTAGCTGCATTAACACAATGTCATTTTCCATACCAAAAAGCTCCGGGAAGTTCCGGGTGAAGAAACGAATCAAAAGGCTAGTTTTTAAATTTTGACATTGGTCGAAATATTATGTTTTTAAAATTTTTATATAAAACAAGTAAAATTTTTTTAAAATTCACATGTGAATTTTAAAAAAAAATTGAGGAGAGACCAAGGCCCATGCCCCCCTCTTGGCTCCGCCCCTGGGCATATATCAGATGACCTTTTTGCTAGTTTTCATTTATACATTCCAATATTTGGGTCATCCGAATGCTTTAAGTGACAATTCAAAACCAGGTTTTTGCTTCAAAAGCTAGGGTTTTGGCGTGTTTGGGTGTTATCAAAACTGCGTTTAAAGGGAGCCAGAAAAATTGGCTGGCGGGGGCTGGCGGAAGCTGGCGTGGGCAGGACAGTGAAAGGGAGGAAGAAGTTTTCTTTTACATCATTTACTATTTTAAATGGTATAAAAAAAAATGCCCCACGCTGGCTCAGCCACTGGTTTAAAGAAAGCCCAGACTTCACAAAACCTGGTTTTGTAAAAAAAAAGAAAAAAAAAAAAGAAAATTTTGGTCTCGTTTATGTTATTCGAAAACCAGATCTTGGATGTGCCACTAAAAAAAAAATAAAGAAAGTTTCTAAAACTCATTAAAAATCTTGGTTTTCATAAAACCTAGCTTTTACAAAACTGGAATAAAGGATGTTCATTAAAATACTTGTTCTTCTTTTCTTGGTAGTCATTCCTTCGCCGGACTTGAACAATAAAGCACCGGCCTCGCTCGCCGGTAAAGTATCATCGACGTAGATCTTGAATAACTGATCCGAAACTTCATGGAACGACCCAAAATTTGTTGGTCTGGATGATTTAGACCACTTGATTCACCTTTTCTATTTTCTCTTGTTAGTTTGCACTACAAAATTGCTTTGGAGCTCCCTGCAGCATTGAAGGATTATGTTTAGCGTTCAAGTTTCTACTGTATTAGGATGGGAGAATTCAGCCATCTTCTTGGGACTCCATTTCCTTCGCTGCTCTCTAAGGTCTGCATGTAGGGATTTTGATTTGATTTATAAGATATCAAGTTTTTTTTTTCATTTTTTGTTAAACAATTAACACGGAACGGAATTAATTTGTATGTTTTCTAGTCATGTCAGATAACTAAAGTTGTGAAACTCAAGCTAAATTACATATAACTTAATGCTATTAAAATTAAACGATTCAAATCACATCAGTGGTAGACCCCATTCATTTGGTATCCGTGACACGACATATTATTTAATCATCATTGAAAATTATTTTAATTGTAGATGTAAATTTTTAAAAATTAATTTTTAAAATATTTATTTTAGCTTGAATAGTTGATGGGCAGCTTGCCCCCCATCTTCCAAGACCAATTTTGGTGACACTGTAAGCTGCTACATGAAAGGGTAGGACCTTTGATAGACTCGGTTCCTAGTGTCTCGGATCGGGTAAGTGGATGTATTAAATAAAGCGCAGAAAGGCCAAGAAGCCAAGCCTGTTCTTCTCCCTATTCTGAGGTGAGGATTTGAAGCTCTGTGTCACTTGGCAGCAGCATGGCCGTGGCGTTCTAGTGTGCTGAAACATCAGTTCCATTCCTCATCCTCACCAGAAAGGAAGCGCAGAAGGGAGTCCATCTCTCGAGCCATGGCTGCCATGCTAAGTCTGCCTTCCTTCCCTTCCGTTTCTTCAGCTTCTAGGAGGCCCTCCCTGCTCAGTACCCACCTGAAATTCCCCCATCTTTCCTCTAGAGTGGCCTTCCTGCTGCCTGCAAGGGCCACGGATAATGGGTCTGGAATAGCGGGTGCCTCTACTTTGGAGGCAAAGGTGGTAGAGAAGGAGTCTCCTCCTTCGTCTCCCCCTCCTAAGAAATTGGAGTCTTCTGGCTCCGTGAATGGTGCACCAGCATTTGAGGATTCCAGGTGGGTGAATGGGACATGGGATCTGCAGCAGTTCCGGAAGAATGGGGAGACTGATTGGGATGAAGTGATTGTTTCTGGTGAGAATCATTTTTTTTCCGGCTTCCTTTTCTTTCTCTTTCTATAAATAACTTTTTTGTATGTTTTCTTGATGGTTTGCCACGATTATCTTGGTGGTTTATCATGGATGAGATGAAACCTGGGTCTTTCGAATATGGATTATATTATTCGGGCAAAGGCCTCCTGGATTTTTTTTTTTTAATTTTTCTGTTTAATATTTAAAATGAGGATTCTTTTTTCTTTGTGAGGGACTCTGTTCACCGTGATTTCTTTGCTCAATTCCATATGTGTTCTGTTAACTGGTCTTCTATTTTGGTAGTATGCTCTTAAAGTGATTGTACAGTGGTGTTGAGAAGTGAGGATTTAGTGTTGTTGGGAAGGTATTGCTGAGTGGAGTGGGGAAAATATATCTACTGCATGGATGTGGCAATTGGTATTGGAGATAATGGGCGAAATTTCGAGGAATCTGTGTAAAGAATCTTGTACATGTGGATCTTCTTGTTAAAGGAAGTGTAATTTAGGGGCCTACGGGGATATGGTGTATTTATCCGGATTTTCAATGCTGTTTCTTACACCTCCAATTGTAGGACACTAATTCTCAACTGATATAGATGCTTCACCAACAAGTGCAAGTGCAAGAATTTCTTACCTGCTTGTCATCTGTAAGAGTGTAGCCACTGAGACAGCCTTTTCCTCTGTTGATGGCATTCCTTCCGACTGGATTTCGTAGGAATTATAAACCTTTTGGTTGGATTTGTTCTTTTCTATCTCGTTTCTTGTTTGATAAGCTGTCGCCTTTTATATTTGTCAATTGTCTGTCGTCGTTGGATTTAAACTAGCACAAAAAGCAACTTATTTCTATCAATGAGGAATATTTGCATTGTCGATCTAATTTCAGGTATTTTACATGTTTCTTTCAGAACAGGATATCTGTTATAGCTGGATAAATAAGTACCATACTTATGATTTCAAGCCACTTAAAACCAACCAGTTTTGTTATTAGTCAAAATTTCTATAATTCAGACGAATTTTCTTGATGTTTCATATGCATGTTTTAGAGTTTACCGTGGAATTGGTTTCATGTTATTTTTAACCTGATTTCGTAGCAACTATGTTCTTTAGCTCTTGAGATTTATCCTTGTATCATTAAAACAAATTCTTAGAACCGTCTTGAATTTGCATCTTATGGTGCTAAATTGTGGGTATCAAGCTTGTTTTCTAACGAAAGAAGGATATGAAAGCACACATTTAGTAGACCAAGTATTGCACTCCATATTAGTTCCATCCGTTTTTTCTTTATGCTGTCTAGATGTCTTCTTTCGATAAATACCAGATGGTGAATTTCTTGGACGAAATGTCCTTACCATCCAAAATCAAGGTGGGCTACTGGATGTTCCAACTTGGTGCTCTTTTGATGTGCAATCCAGTGGCTGTAGGTATTAGTTTATTGCTTTTTTACTTAGTAGTTATTGTAATCTTCAGTAAATAGTATTTGTTCACGAGTTCTCCATGTTGCTCAGAAGAAAGAGCATCTTAAACCTCCAGTTGCTATCAACTTCAATATAAGCAGCTAATATATGAGTTTGATTGTTTTGTGGAAATTATCAATATTTTTATGACTTTTCTTCTGCCCATGCTTCTTGCAGAGGCTAAAAGGAGGAAATGGCTTGAAGAGAATCCTGAATCATCTAGCAATGACAGGCTTGTAGTGTTTGATACCTCAATTGTACCTTGGTGGGCGTGGATCAAAAGATATCACCTTCAAGAGGCAGAGAAGTTGAATGGTGGTTATTTCCCAAAGTTTTGCTTTTTTGTTGTCTTTCTAACACCAGGCTAGTTAACCATATGTTTGACTTTACAGGTCGCGCTGCTATGGTAGGGTTCTTCATGGCTTATCTGGTTGATAGCTTGACAGGGGTGGGCCTGGTAGATCAGATGGGAAATTTCTTCTGCAAGCTTCTTTTGTTTGTTGCTGTAGCTGGAGTGCTTTTGATCAGGAAAAATGAAGACCTAGAGACACTAAAGAATCTTGTGAGTGAAATAACTCTTTATGACAAGCAATGGCAAGCTGCTTGGCAGGATGATAACTCCAATAATAGCACTTCCACTGATACCAAGAAAGAGTAGCCAGCTGATGTTATTGTTCAAGCCATCTTTTCCCAATTTTCGTGGCCATGAAAGAAACATTTTGCTTTCTGTTTATCTAGTTGTTCCTTGTAAAGTTTTGTGTGGAACAATGGATCTAGACGGGATATTCCTTTTGTTTTCGGTTCAGCCTTCTGTTGGTGATTGCTAGTAGCAAAGTTCTTCAAACGTCTCATGTGAATTTCTTTTCTCAGACATTTCCAGGAATTCTTTTACATCATCGGCTAATTTTCTTGCTAGGGAGCATGTCAGGTGCCACATGAAATGATTTTTTTTTCCCCTTTCCATGAAATTGTGTGGCTACCCTGCATTTAAGCATGTGGGCACTGGGCATGCCATGTGCTGCTGTTCTATTCCTACATAAGCATTGTTGGTTCAAAGCTACCAGGTTCTGCAGGCATCGTTGTGCTAGACAATCGTCGTTTCCGATGTTCAGAATGTGATGATTCAAACTTATTCTTTTTATCTGTTCAATCTTTAAAATGACTGGATCTTGCAGAATGAGGTCTGCCATTCTTACTAGCATGTTGCGGGCCTTCAGGATTTTTCCTTATTTAAGAATAGAGTATGTTTCCTCTCTATACCTCAGTTTTGTTACAGTCCTTGTCATTTGTTCATGGTGGTTGAAATCCCGATGCTTGTTGAAAAAGGACAATAATCAACAAGCAGGCACTTGTATCATGTTTAACATACCACTTGGAACTTTTCATTGCACAACTGCCTGTACTTTTGACCATCTTAGCTCTCTATTACGAATTGCTTCATCTGAATTCTCAATCTATGGAATGGTTTGCTTGACATAGGACAACCTTTATCTCGTTGAAGGTAGTTTCGGACGTTTGATTGCCTCCTTTTTGGTTCTCTTGTTTTTCTAATATTTAGCACTAATCCTTACTATATTTGCTAAAGTTATGCGTACCATGATTTTATCAAAAAGTAAAGAGGGTTAATCCTTGGTTGAACAATTTGGCTGCAAACACAAGCAGTGAGAGGCTAAGATAAGGAACCCACGCACTGGCCTTCTAAATGTTTTCTTCAAAGTCTTCTAAATGTTTTCTTCAAAGTTTCTTTCTTCTTCTCCGTAAACATTTTCCAATGCACAGAGAGAACCTTTCACAATGTACACAGTGAAACCTCAAAAGCACCTTACAGACAGAACGAACAGCAAAGGTGGTAAATTCTCCTTAGAACATATACTGCTCGTCTTCGAATTAAGATGTTTTTACGAAGCAGCAGATCTCTGCTTCAATGGTCTGCATGTGTAAATAGCTTGGTTGCTGCAAAGCGTAATAACGGGGATCCTGTTCTTTCTGTTGTGCCTTTTCACCAAAATTCTGTTGTGCTTTTTCACTAAAAGCTATAACAATGAAGCTGTGGCCAACTTTTTGTGCAACGATCTCACCGCCCAATGTAGAGCCCAAATGAACCAACGTCCTTATTGAGCTGATCAACTTAAACACCATAATGTTTATGCCAAGTTCACTTGGTCTCTTTTAAACGAGATCGTCCTTATTTTTTCTAGATTAACAGGGAAAATACCAAACAACCTCATCTGTTTGGTGTTTAGTTCTTTTAAATTAATTTTGTAAATTAATGTGAATTACGTTATATTAATTTCAAACATTAAAAAAAAAAAAACTCAATCACCCGATTCGATACTGCCAACACACCTCGATTCCTTGCATGGTATTATTCCAAGCGGCTCGGCCTAAAAAATGGACAAAATTGGTCGGAACCACCTTATCGGATACTGACAACAAGACCACAAACTGCATCACACCAACCAATCACATGACTGAATTCGCTTTGGCCTTAACACTCATCCGCTCGATAGAACGACATGGGATTGGTCAATAGGAACTCGTTTTTTGGATCTTTGCTCATCCATTGGGTTCCACCTCCAATCATCAAAGTCTAAGCACAGCGACCGCTATTTTCTTCCGCTTCTTTCCCGCAGGTTTGTTCTCTCCCTTCTCCGGGCTTCCGTAGTTGGGAGCGGCAATGAGGCCCTGTGCAGTATATTAGTAGGGGTCCCTTCCGGGTTAATCCATTTCATCTCTCTCTATCTCTCTATCCAATAGTTGCCATTCTACCTGGCACAACCCAGTGACGTAGAGGAGTGATCTCATCATGGAGAGCCTTACTAAGACGGAGAGAGAGATGACCCCTACTGTCGCGCGCCAACCT
Organism: Nymphaea thermarum; assembly: GCA_011799765.1. Lineage (NCBI taxonomy): Eukaryota > Viridiplantae > Streptophyta > Magnoliopsida > Nymphaeales > Nymphaeaceae > Nymphaea > Nymphaea thermarum. The sequence continues at coordinate 53,277 of JAANDH010001177.1, forward strand.
CCGGGGTCGTCTGGAGGAGTCCAGAGGTCGGCGGTGCGTAACCAGGAACACATTCAGCTGGGTCGATTTCTTCTTCCAGTGGCCTGATGCCACTAGAGCTTCTGCCTCGCCTGAAACAGGGAGACCCGAAGGAAGTGAAGGGGCCGAATTTGTGGAAGGGACTCGGCCTGTGGATGGATGGAGAATGTTGGTGACGGATTTGGCTTTTGGTGGAATGGGTTAAGCCAAGGAAAGATGGAGTGAGTGCGGAAGCGATTTGGTTGCGGAAGCGTTTTGGATGGAGACTGTGCTGCCGGTTGACAGAACAGGATGAAAGGGAAAGTCGAGGTCGTGGCAACGAGAGCTTCGCTGCCGGCACAATCGCTGGAAAACAGAGATCGTACCCGAGTGTCGGAGTGTGCGAAGCTGCTAGGCTCCCCCAAAGCGGCACATGCCTTAGGGAAGAGACACGCTACAGCTGTATCTTCTTCTTCTTCCGAGCGTACCACGCCCAGTCAAGGAAGGAGTTGATTATGTCGGTCGAGGCGGGGTGTCGCCGCCAGGAAATCTCCCCGGTCTGCGTAAGGAGTTCTCCAAGGTGTCGTAGGTGTAATCGTAGAACTGAAACCACCGGTGGCGTCCACGCTGCCGGCAATCACAGCCTATATGCTGGAAGCTATCCTCCGTCGAGCAAACAACAGCGACAGGGAACGACTAACAGTTATACGGAGTTTGAAGGGAGAAAGAGATCTTCATTGAAGCTTTGATCGAGCCATCGGCGATATGGAAGTCGCCGATGAACCCTTCTGGTTATACAGAAAACATTATAAGAATATTGATCAAAAGCCTACCTGAAACGAAAGCAACAGGGGGGGTTTTATAGCAAAAACGGGAGAGGGGGGTGCCGCTGGCTGGACGAGCGTCCAGCCTGTTCTTCGCTCCATTCCAACGCCACTTAAGGCTGGTGGTTGATGGCATTAATGGCCAGCCTTGGTAAGGTGCGCGGGAGAGGCTCTTCATCTCCTTCGGTGGCCTTCCACCTTGAGGAAGATGTTAGATGTCCTCAGCCTTGAATGCTTCCTTGATCGAGCGATAAGGGTTGGCATGCGAGCTGTAGGAGTTAAGTGCCCTTGGGAAGACGTCCAGCCATAATTTGTCATTAAGGCCCCGTTTGATTGCCGGGACCGGGGTAAATTTAACTGGAAAAATTTACAGGATGAAATTTCTCCCTCTTCCAATTTGAGGCCATGTTTGATGGTCGGGTGAAATTTAACGCGGTAAATTTAACACTGTTTGATGGACAAGAAGAATTGAACGTGGTAAAGTTAACCCTGTTTGATGCAGATGAAAAATTTAACGTGGTAAATGATTTTGTTTTGTGTCTTCTCTTCTCATGTCTTTTTTGATAACCTTCCGCAAACTCAACTTCCCCGTTTCTACAATAATCCATAAAAAGCAACAAGAACATACTTATTGACTCAGATTAAGACCAAAAATGTGAAANAGACGGCACCCTTGTATCGATAGACTAATGGTTGGCACCGCTCCCAGCTGTCATATATGCCTCGCTCACGTCCTTCGAAAACCACATAGTACTTTTGGCGAGGCATCATCTTCGTTGCCCTGTTCAAAACAAAACAAATGTCAAACAATCAAAGCATTGAGTATGATATAGCTTCTCTCAAACAATCAAACTAAACAAAGTGTCAACGTTCATAAACAAACTTACTATTCAATTGATAATTTGTAAACATTTGAGATGATATAGCTTCTCTCAAAGTATTGTTGCTTCATCGCTGATGTGTTTGGCTTGCAAATTCAGGTTCGCTTACGACAGAGTTATCATTCGAAGGTGCATTTTCATCCTCAAATTGTTGGGCGTTTGGATTGTGTTCAATTATGAAGTTGTGCAATACACATGTAGCAAGAACAATTTGAGCTTGTTTTTGAAATGGATACTGGACTTGCATTTTCAATATTGGAAAACGACATTTCAACATGCCGAAAGTTCTTTCTACTGCATTTCGGAGTGATGAATGTCTATGGTTGAATAATTCTTCCCTCGTTCTAGGTGAACGTGCTCCCCGAGTGCTAAACTCAGACATATGATAACGATGCCCTCGATAAGGTGTTAGCAAACCTTGTATGTTTGGATACCCCCCATCAACAAGATAATATTTGCCTACAAATTGAACACAATTTAATTTATACATGGATACATGCCGCTAAAAAGAATAACTTGGTTGGTGGAACTACTTACCTTCTGGGACAATAAATGGGTCCGTTTCATGATCAAGTGCACTGTACAATACTCTTGAGTCTGTTGCACTTCCTTCCCATCCAGCCAAAACGTAATGGAATCTAGTGTCTAGTCCGACTACTGCCATGACGTTTTGAGAAACGAATCCTTTTCTATTGCGATACCTTGCTTGATCCAAAGCTGGGACCCATGCAGGTATATGAGTGCCGTCGATTGCACCTAAACAATTCTATAAGACAAGGCAGACGACTTAGTCACGTACTAGTTATTGTAGTTCTATGTGTCATTATAAGTTCACGGTGATGAAATTACCTCAAAATATGGAAAAAATCTTTTAGAATGTCGAATGCTTGCTGGCACCTCGTCATTGGACCGCTGTACGTAATCCTTACCCAGTGTACATATAGCTCGTAGGACTAGGCTGACATATTTACTTATTGTTTGTCCGGAATGTTGAAACGTATTTTGAACAGCACGATTCCGTTCATTATGTCCAATTGTCAAAAGCAACATAGCTACTTGTTCTTCTACGGTAATGTCACGAGCATCCTCCAACAATTTTCTATCCTTTAAAATGCTACACAATCTCATATATGTATGCACTTCCATACGGAGTAGGTCCAAACAATTTCTAGGATGACCGTGAAGCATAAGTTGGACAAAAGATGTACCAGCATCTCGNTTGGACAAACAAAGACGTGAGACAAAACCTAACAATATGAATTGTATAACTTACCTGAATGTAGTCATTCCATACTGGGGCATCGACCTGAATACATTTGTTAATGGGGTCGTAGCCGAACCCACTTGTGTTCAGCATTTCTTTCATCACTGTCAGGTTCGGTTTGATGTACTTTAATTTGTTCTTAATTTTGTCTTTTATGAATTCAACACCGAATCTTTCTATCATCAATTTTTCAATAGCTGTGTATGCTTTGGGCTTCAAACCGCCACCGGATTTCATGCCAGGTATGCGTGACTGCTCTACAAGAAGCTGGACTAAGTAATCCATTTGGTTTTCAGTCCACGTTAGATTTTCCCTTGACGGACCGCTGTCTTCCATGGTCACGTTTTGTATATTTATGCGTGACTGCTCTCGTGGGAGATTACCAGATTCTTCTAGAAGTGTCCTCCACGATGTCTTGCTGTGGTGTCCCCAAGGTGTCCTGTTGTGGTGTCTCCAGGTCGGAAGTGTCCTGGATTCCCACCTTAGACTCGGCCAGACATGCCTTCACGTTAGTAGTGACAGGCAGCTTCCGTGCTGGTTCTGGCCGGCTGACAGCAGGGGCTTCGGCTGGTCATAGCTCTCTGAATCTAGCTCGGATTCGGGCAAACAATAGCTTGTTAGAACCGGGAGAAGATAATCTTTCCAACGGTACCTTGCTTGCCCGAAGCTGATCCTGAATCACCGAGATATCGGCCTTTGATCAGAGATGCATTTCCTGCGCCTGCTGGTCGGTATGCCTGAGGATGCCGAGATCCAGGCCTGGATTCTCAAACGCATTCCTCCTCATCCACAGCTCGGATTTGGGTGCTCAATAGCTGGTTGGAAAGCCTGAGATGTCATGATTCTAATGGCACCAGCGAGAGAGTGAGATCCGGGCTGAGCTGTGCGGTAGAGGCTGGCGAGCTGGGGCTGTTCCGTGGCTGCCGGCCTGTCTCACAGAATTTCAGGGCCTCTGAGAATCGTCTACTGCTTATGACTTCTAGCTCCGAACTTCGCATGTAGTAGCTTGTTGGAAAGCTGGGGAAGTCAGGAAGAGAACGGCACCGGTTTCACCCGATTCCGATGTAGGATTCTCCAGATATGGCCCAAAGAGCAGAGAGCGTTCTGCTGCTACTAGAATAGTGGAGCAGCAGGGATTATCCGGACTGATGCGCGGCTCTCTGTTCGCGCCTCATCTTCGGCTGAAGCAACCTCCCTTGCATTCTGAAGGGCCTTGGAGGTCTGAGGGTGGTTGCTCCTCTGGCCCGGCCTTGGTTGGCCGCTGTGTTGGGGCATGGCTCGGCCCGTAAGGTCGTGCATATTTTTGCTCGTAACACCTACTAATATACTGCACAGGAAAACGACGTGCACAGAGGACGGCGGCGCGTTTGAATATTTAAACTTTCAACGCTGGCGCCATTTCTGTTTTGAGTTTTCCTGCTGATAGGCGAGATTTCTGAGAATGGCCTGCCACCTCTCTCTCTCTCTCTCTCTCGCTGAGGATTCGAGAAAGCCTTGACAAGACAGCGGCAGCGTGCCACAGTTGGAAAATGGAGCCTTTTTGAAAGAACAGCTTAATGCAGACCAAAAATTACACGAAGAATTGGAGAAAAATACACCCAGACCTCATACACGCATGGGTATCAAACTGCTTTCAAGTTTCAACGTCTCCCGACATCAAATGCGACGGCTAACTAAAACTGCATGGCATGAAATTTTGTTTTTTCATATTTTTCATCTTGACATCATTAAGCTTCCAAAGATACAAACGTTAAGTACAATTGAAACTCCATCAAAGAATTAACTGATCTCTCAGTTGAAAAATTACTGGTAAGAGGCAGAAAAAAGAAACTCCCAATAAAATGACTGTTTTTCCTAGTGTAATGGTTACTTATTCTTCAAACTGTTGCAGATAATCCTATTACTTACGCTTCCCAGCCCCTAAGGACAGTTGCACGAGCAACTCGTCTAACTCCTAAAGTGAAAGCACCCATCCTCAGACTACATTCATAGGTTCTACACATTTCCTTGATGTTATTGAATCCCTTCATCATGTACTTCCGAAGCTCCTGGTTGACCTTATCTTCATCCCACATAAATCCTTGAATATTCTGAGAAAGTGACAAAAGGACAGTAAATATATTGATGATTACGAAATCTGAAGTAGATTGGTATGTAAGAAGAGCTTTCATTAGCTACCTGAACCCACTCAAAGTAACTAACGACCACACCCCCAGCATTGGCATATATATCAGGAAGTACCATCACTCCTTTCTTAGACAAAATCTGCACAGTGTATTTCAAATGTTAGTCTGTACTTAACATGCATACTTGCTTTTCCTGATCACCCATTTGATAAGCCAATGATACCTCATCTGCTTCCGGATCTGTAGGATGGTTTGCAGCTTCAATGATGAACTTAGCTTTCACGTCAGCAGCATTTTCTCTTTGATATTGGAAAAAGGAAAAAAATCAATGCATGACAATGTGAAGACAGGAAATAACATCATGTTATGAAGGAAAAAGAAAGATCATTGCAGAATTAGCAGTAATGGCCAAGGGAATAATTGAATAAATAGTATGGCGGACAAATACCATACTTTTCTAAAGTACAGAAAACTGGGATGAGTAATCATTGGCTAAAAAAGCACAAATCGAATACCTGTTCACTACTCCACCCAATGCACATGGAATGAGAACATCACACTCTTCCACAAGAAGCTGGTCTGGATCCAGTGGTTCTGCACCGCTGAAACCTTTTATGCCACCAGTCTCATTTTTGTGCATGACGAGAGCTGGTATATCAATTCCATTGCCGTTCTTTACAGCACCTGTAATATCTCCTATGGCAACAACTTTTCCTCCTCTTTCATGGATAAGTTGAGCTGCCCAAGAACCCACATTCCCAAAACCCTGCAGATCACAACTTTGTCAACACACAAGTTGACACAGTTGGCAGATTGCGTAAAGGACATCAGACAGACCTGGATGACAAACTTCTGATCCGAGATTGATTTCCCATATTCAGCCAATAAAGCATCAGTTGCAAATATGACACCTCGTCCAGTTGCTGCATCCCTTCCTAATGATCCACCAAGATCCTGTTCCACAGAATTGGAAGAATTCAAATCACTTAAAATTATTTTTGCATATTGGAGGAAAAAAGGAGGACAAGTGTGGGATCTTTACTATAGGTTTTCCTGTAACAACAGCTGGAGAGTGACCATGGAATTTTGAATATTCGTCCAGGATCCATGCCATAACCTACCAATTTCCAAAAGAGAAGTAAATATAATTACTGACAAACAAGAACATATGAGAAGATTCTAAAAATTTGTATTTGCAGTTCATTGTGCTCTGATCCACCAAATATGAAAGCAATCAGTGAGAGACATTTACTTGCGAATTAGTTCCCATATCTGGAGCAGGGACATCTGTATGAATCCCAATAAGGTCATGAATCTTTTGGGTGAAGACACGTGTCAACCTCTCCAACTCACTACTGCTTAAATCCTTCGGATTACATCCAATTCCACCCTTTGCACCTCCATAAGGAATATCTGCTACAGCAGTCTTCCACGTCATAAGTTGTGCTAAAGCATTCACCTCATCCGGGTCAACCTACAAAAGATTTTGCCAAATTAGTAATAGAAGACATCACTATATCATATGTGTATAAGAACATCATATCAGTGTTCTTATCACTGTCAGGAAGTTTCTGTCTTCTGGAAAGCATATTTGGCTTCCCCATTTTCATTCATGAACATACAGCGCATGGACATAGGGATGCAGTCCTGCATTAATTCTCATTTTGAATTTTAATGTCTGATGAGATGGAAACAAATCCAGATTTCTGAGACCAAATCCAGGTAGCATTTCTTGATATTGAGATTTTCTGTGCAATGACATGAGCAATAGCACCTTTTTAAATGTCACTGCCATACAATCTGGAGCACTATTTTCAGCCCTCCTAGAGAGGATTACTCATTATTTTACAAGTAGAGAATTGTTTGACGATTGAAAGAACTTGTGCACTTTTTTAGAATAAAATCGTTCCCTAGACATTCAATCTATCCATCTGTGGATAGTTTATGTCATGCTCTTATATTCAATTACAGGAAATGCATTGCAGAGAACTTTAACAAAGCAACAACAAAAATTTCTCTTATTTACAATATAAAGAAAAGTTCCAGCAACTATTACCACATTATGCAAGCAAACTTTCCAAATGGTTTCTAATATCACAGAAATTTCTTCCCTAGTTCGAATCCAACATTATGAAGCTCGAAGATCTCGCTATGGTCACAAGTATAACACCAAAGAAAGCTAATGACAGTTCAGCATGAATAACACCTTGGAAGGATGAGAACAATCCTTATGAATTAGCGATCTGTTCAATCAGGCACGGATTCAGGGCGGCCTTATCTAAGCTACTGATAGACAGGTCCTCACGTAAAGAATGCATTTCGTCTACTAGCTTACTATCGGTATTGTCCTAGCACTCAACCTTGTTCCTTTTCTAATGAAACAAAAATGAGAAGAAACAGTAGAAAACCCAACCAAGAAATCCAGAGACAGGGGAAATCAACTTCCTGCCCATTGTTTCCTTATCAACGTAATGATTGCCAAAACATGTGACATAGTACTACAGTTGATCCTGCAACCATATGGTGAAATCGGTCGGAAAGATCTCCAGTGGCAGTGGACTTATAGGAAAAGTGTTTTGCTTGCAAGAAGAGACTGGGGATCTGCTCGTTAGTAAAAGCAAAAAAAAGAAAAGGAAAGAAAAGGCAACAGACGACTCCATTGAACCAATAAATCAAAATTGAAAACTAGAAGTAAAACAGATCATGAACGAAAATCAAACCTCAATAGGAAACAAATGACCGGAAATTTATTAAAAAGACAAGGAGCAAGATCCGAAACTACGTTAAATTGCCAACAGAAAAAATATAAAAAAAATTACCTCCTGGTGGTACCTGATCCCACCCTTCATGGGACCGCGAGCGTTGTCATGCTGAACCCTAAACCCCACGTAGGAGGCCAAGGTGCCGTCGTCCCTAGGAATCGTGCATTCCACCTGGAGAAGAAACCAGATACCAACATATCAAAAACCGCTGAAACTCCTTTCTTTCGTCTCACGGAGCAAAGAAGCACCAAATTTCATCACTCAAATAGGTATAGATCGGCCAAAAAGAAGAGAAAGACATAACCAACAGACTCTGCGGCATTTCACGCAGAAAGAAGGACGACAAGTAAACGGATGGCACCTTGATTTCTCTGAAGGGGATGAGGAGACTCCTCTCCAGCTTGGCATCAAGGCCAAGGAGGCGGGCAGCCTGCCTAAAGTTTCGAGTCGTCGCTACAAGGGAATTCATCGTTATGAGTTTGTTGGCTGTCGAATATCTTGGAGGAAGGACAACAGAGACCAAACTGAAAGAAGATGAAACAAGAGAGCAACAGAAAGGCAGGAAGATTGAGAGAATGCTGCAGAAGACGTGGTAAGTGGAACGGAAGATGCGAGAATTTATAGAAGCGAATGAGAAGGAGAGCGTGAGAGAGCTGGCTGCAGGGGAAGGCCAAAGAGCCGGGGAGTCGTTAAATTAAATGTAGTACCTTAACTACCCTCATCCTTTCCATACAATGCCTACGATATCCTACGAAAACGCTATTTACTAAATCACGAGGATTCGTACAAGAACGGTGAAACTTTATTAATTATGTAAAAGTATTGCATTATTGAGTACATAATTTTTTTTTCCATAAGTTTGTTTTAAATGAATTTTACATCCCCTGAAACTCTAATGTTAATATTTTTTTTTTGTATAAATCCTCTTTTGAGCTAAATTCTGATCAATTTGAGATTTAGTTTTCTAATTTCTTTCAATAGTTGTGATTAGATATTCTTTGACAAAGTATTTTCAATTTTGCCCTCAACAAATGTTTGTTTTGACACCTTGATTTTAAAAAAATAAATTTTGAAGGGGCAAATGAGGTCATTTTTCAATCAAATTTTGGAGACACCACAAACTACTAAAATAAAGTTACCTCATGAAGAGAAATTAACTACTGATTTACCAAACTCCTCACAAATGCTGTCTAAAATCTACATTAACAAGAAACCTACCACATAAAAATGGCACGTCTTTCATAACTCTTGGCAATAAAATAAAATATAGACAATCTTTTATTTTAAAAAAGTATGAGTAACGTTTAATATAGAAAGAAGATGGTACAAGGTCAAATTGACCACGTTGAAAACATTGATAAGGTTTAAACTAAGAAAATCTAAAAGCAAATTAAAAAATAAAAAAAAAATCAATGAGTATCGTCTCTTATCAACCCACGTCAGCTGGTGAACAACCAAGAAACTTTTTATTGGACTTGGTTTTGGGAAAGAAGAATGAGCGAGAGCCGAAGCCTCCCCTCCTTCTCTCGCTTTTCTTTCTCTTGCTCTTTGAGTTCAAAACTATAAATATATAACTTTTGTGGGTCAGTGTGGGCAATTGCCAACACAAACATTTGTGGGGGTTTTCCATTTAACATTAGTATGACATATTTTACACGAGCAACTCACAGGCTAAGCTTAAGGGCAGCATATTGAGCTCAAACTATAGAAAACTGAGCTCAAACTAAGTTTTTATATAAACAAGTCGAGCCGAGCCCCAACATCAGTTTTTGGTTTTAGAGTCACATTTTTTGTATGAAAATGAAATTTTGACTAAATATAAACATAAATAGAGACAATAATATCGTTAAAATAAAAGTATTTGACTAGTTCAACATAGAGGAGAATGAGTGACATAATGAAAAACATTTGATTGCATATGAAAAGATAAGAAGCTCCAAAACCTCCTTTTTCTCAGGAAAGGGATGGTGGGGGCATTTCGGTCAAATTCTCTTCCTTTCCCAGTTAGCCGGGTCCCAGCGTCACGGCCGACGTATGGATAAGGCCTTGCACTATCAACTTCTTCTTCCTCCTCTATTCCCATTTTTCCGCACTAATTGCTCTTATTTGTCACTGTAATTACAAAACCGCCACTGGATAAACTCTTACAAGACATAAAAATTTAAAATACCATAGTTATATTACTTCGTTTTTATTATTGTTCATGGTAAATTTTGTGCGTGTTGTTTTTTATTTTAAATTCTTCGTAACACTATTTTCACCTATATTTAGTTTCACTTACATAATTATTACGCAAACTTCTTTTGTGTGTAGTTCAAATGATAGTTGGCAAACTTGTGATTCAGACTCAAATCCGCATATAACTAAGTCACTGGTGAGGGTGAAATCATAAATTTTGCATGAAGAGGCAAAACTATAATGTCATAATTTTAACAAAGGCTAAAATATAATTCTTTAAAATTTTTATATAGGATAAATTATTTTTTTAATTTACATGTAAATTAAAAAAAATTGAAGGAATGAGACAACCCCCGTGGTAGCGCAAAACAGTATGGATCAATTTTCGCTGCAGCGGTAGAGCACTCATCTATGGATGTGTGAATTCCAAGGATAAATACTCAATGTTCCGTAGGACACCCAGGTTGGGAAGGCGGGAGCCCAACGCTCCAAGCACATCACATAACAGTATCCTGAGGCTTTGCACCGCCTGCACTCCGAACATGCGAGACTATGACGAAGGCGGAACATAATGTAAATTGCAATCGAGCCAATGATAGGATTTCCTGAGGCTTTGCACCGCCTGCACTCCGAACATGCGAGACCATGACGAAGGCGAAACATAATGTAAATTGCAATCGAGCCAATGATAGGATTTCCTGAGGCTTTGCACCGCCTGCACTCCGAACATGCGAGACCATGACGAAGGCGGAACATAATGTAAATTGCAATCGAGCCAATGATAGGATTTATTGGCGATCCCAGGTGATTTTTCCCTGCGAGTTTACCAACTAGACATCCACGGCTCAAATGAATATGGTTCATGCGACTTGAAAAACTGAAATGAGTTTAAGGATATTGTGAAGACCACAAGAGGGCATTTTGGTAAACATGGAGCGATTGATCTGCTGGCGTGGAGGGGAGGTGGCTTCTTAGCTGGCGGACGCGGCGAACGTGAACGCGAAAGGTTGCTTTCTAGACCGAACAGTTTGGGGATATTTTCTTTCCAAGTACTGTATATTCTACCAGATACCCGGAAAAGGCCCTATACTTCTTAAAAAATGCACTTTAGCCCAATAATTATAACATCTCTCGTTCCATGTAAAGTCCTCAATTAGTGCTTTTATTTAATAGTAGAGCAGGTTATATGATAGGCCCTTAGAATTATACACTGTATTCTTCGCTGAGGGTTTAAAGAGCAGTTCAAATGTAAATTACCGAAAAACCATACGGTATGAAAATAAAATATTCAAATTTATATGAGTTGGTGCAGGCAATTCCGATGTAAACCTGCTAAAAAACCTGTCGAGAAATGGGTCTCCCAAACCTATTAATAGTCTCGAAATGCCCTACAAAAATAGGGTAAAAGAATGAAACGATAGAGTTTAAACAACAAACTCAATTCAACATAGTAGTGGTGGAGTCAGAAAAATTAGTTGGACGGACACGTGTTTTAAACACATATATCTAGATGGGCGCCTATATATGTATCAAAGAAAATGTTAAATTTCTCAATATAAAAATAAATGAATTTTAAAGACCTGATGTGGGCAGTTGCCAAACACTAACCTACGTGTGGCTACGCCACTGCAGCATAGCCAACACCCTGAGGCAAAATATAAAGTACCATAGTCACAAAAAAATGCGTTTAAAAAAAAAACAAAAAATGAGATAAATTAAATAATCGTTTAAAATTTAAAAATGAGTTTTTTGAAAAAATGTTAAAAACAAAAAAACACTTTTTTAACTCGTTTTTCACATTTTTTCACTTTTTTCAGTTTTTTAATGCTAAATATTTTTTTTTCATTTTATATTTTTTATTTGTTGCAAATTTACTTATTTTGTGATGTTTGTGTTATTAGTTTCTCATTTATTTTATTATTTTATCTTTTTTAGTTTTTTAAAATTTATTATATTTTTTTCAAGCTTGTCATATTACACCCAAGAAAAACTTCACCGTAGATATTATTTGTGACTATGACATTAAAATCAGCCAAGGCACTGATGTACCTTTCAACTTAGGTAACTTGAGGTCAAATGGCCTCTTTAAGAAGCATAATTTTGATTGAAAATAAGATATAGAAAGTATTCATAGTAATCGTAGCTTCTCAGCCTTACATGATAATAAATTCTATTTTCTGCATTTTATATCATAGATATATATATGTTTAAAGCTAAATTTAAGATTCTTTTTCGGTGTCCAGATTTCTCATGAATTGGGTGCCGTCCTCAAAGGCCAGTCTTTTGTTGCCACCAAAAGGTAAAAAAGAAAAAATTTGGGGTCCGAATATGAAACTTTGGACTGCCAATATTATTTTAAGTGGAAATAATTGCGGGCTTGGAGTAACCAAGAAGGTGACTTCCTTCCCCAGAAGAACCCGAAGAAAGAAAAGAGGGGAGGCGTTTTGGTTGGTGATGAGTTTGTAGCCAAGATCAACACGGCAATTCTGCTTCACCTTTGCCGCCCTCTCTATCACTTGTCCTCAACAAACTCATCAACAGTGGAAGCTTCCTCCTAAACATTTAGTAGCGGAATTTATGGTTGAGGAACATTAATATAAACAGTCTTAGATTTGAAGAGTACCAATATATATTAAACTACATATAAATGACATAAATTATGTAGGCCTGTGTGGGCAACTGCACACACTTACCTCCGTCAATGATTCAACCTCATATATACTATAAAGCAGTGTTAGAATCGGCCAGTTCAAGTTGAATCGGTGGGACTCATATACATATGAGTTCAAGCTTCTGTTTACCGATTTACAACAAATTAAGCCGAATCGATGAATCAGCTGGCTTGCGGAGTCGGCAGCGTCGCCAATGGATCAAACTCAAATCAGATGTAATCTTCGCCAATATCTAATTTTTTGGATGTTCACATATTTGGATTCGAATGGGAACGAAAATTCGAATGGGAACGAAAAGAAAAAGTGATATCTGAATTTGAAATCCAATGTCACAATCAAAGTCCGAACCGAATCCGTTATTTGAATTCACATACGAATCTAGATCCAAATCCAAATTTTAAATTGAATCCAGTTGACTTTCCAAATCTAAATCCAATCTGCCTGTCATTTCTTAAATCTGAATCCGATCCGATCATTTTAATGGGTATTAAAATTTTCTCTATATCTGATTTTTTTCAAATTGCATATCCAATCAAAATCAAATATATGGACATCCTCACTCGTGGAAGGTGGCGATGGCTGAAGAAATTCCAGAACTCCACATATTCATTGCAAACACGTTATACATAAACATAATGCACTGCGCTTGAAGCAGTCAAACACTTCATCTAAGATCTACACCGTGTTTTGATTGGTTGGGGCCGAGACATATTTGAACCAGTCAAACATTATATCCTACATAATTTTGAGGACTTATTGTCTTACATTTTGGTTCGCCAACCACTGTGTTGAAATGTGCTTAAACAATGTAAGTTCCAAGTTTCATACCAAACACTCTTTCAAGTTTCTTAATTTTATGTTGAATTTCGCAGAAAATAGTATATTATAGAAACCTTAGAAAAGCGTTCTCACCATTAATGACAGTTTTTACGGACTAGTTGTGAGACTTGTGCTCATATTGCGTATGAACAGAATCCTGATCGCAAATTTTTAAGTATACTGTCATGGAACAGTATGTTTTGTGCTCATATTTTCAATTTTTAAGCGGATTCAACAGCAAGTTCTGGATTAGATTACAGTTTTTGTTTTGACTATTTAATTTCTTATTTAGGGGTACCGGGAAGCAGCCTGGCTGATTGAATAAATGAAAATTACTTTCTCACAGTTTGGTAGCTCCGAAATAGAGACATCGCAATTTCCAATCTTGCAACCACTAAAGAAATTAAATTTTTGAAAAAATTTCACATAGTTCAGCCATTGTTTTTCAAAAGTTTTATTAAGGTCAAATTAACATTTTTTGAAATTTTAAAATGTAAAGTTTATATTTTCAGAACCTAGTAGGGGCTCCATCTACAAATGGATAATACTTCCTTTGAATTATATCTTGTAATACTCCAAGGATGTTTGATACCGTAGAACACTGCGTTTCGTGGAATGGAGTGATGACACGGCACATGGATTGCACAGTCCCCGTGCTCTGCAGAAGGCACTTCACAGGTTCTAAGATAGTGGAGTCAAGTGCTTGGTACAGATGACACTGCGTGGGTGAAGGTGTTCTAGCTTGGTCTGGTAATGGAACGCCCCAAAACGAGAGCCCTGAAAAAAGTTCCGTTTGGCAATTCCAAGAACGGAAATTAAACAATCTTCTATGGAAGAATGTATAGGCTGTGGTTGTGACTTATAGAACCCAAAAATATCCTAGAGGCACCGTAACTGTAATCATAAACCATGAGAAAAAAACATAAAAGGGTAGAATGCAGTGAGTTCAAAATCAGGGTATCAACTCCGGTCTAAAGTTGGTCAACAAACAGAACGAAGATTAGAGACGAAAAAGTAGACAGTTTTTGGAGATTGACATGGTCAGTTTTTGTTTCTCAAGTTAAAACACAACAAAAAGCAGCACCAAAAACACCAAAAGCAAGCCCTATAACCAAGAAAGACAAAGATTGAATGAAAACTTTTCAGATAATATCCCTTTCACCTAAAACTTTGGTTTTGAGTCGATGGCCAGTCAAATTGTTTGGCAGGGGTACAGGGTAATTCATTCACTTCAAAAGTGCACTTTCGTGATTTAAGCAAGATGCCTATTCTGTTGTTTTTTGGATGCTTGTGGAACATATCATGATGATGGATCACCCTATTGTTCTTAGAAGGGGAAACTTAGATCGGCATCCAGTAGCAGGAGGACTTCATTCAGGGTTTGTTAACCAAGAACTATTTCAAGAAGGCGACATGGAAAAGGAAAATGGAGCGGACCACAATACGAGGGGAAGGAACATTGGAAATCCAAATCAGAGTTGGAACAGAAAGAGAACCACAGAGAGAGGGAGAGAAAGAATCAACGTTGCGAAAATGCGTATAGCTAATGATGATTGAGCCACGCACTGCAGATACAAAGTCAGAATAGCAAGAGCATCAGCAGAAGGAACGTAAAAGCATAAATAAATATCTTAAGAATACCCAACTGACATTTCAAATCACCTGACCTACCAATGCAACCTACCAACGTTCATAGAGAAGGAAAAAAAAAACACTTGTCCACAGAAAAATAGAAGAAAAATCTAGGGGTCTGCAGTAAACGAGAGACAAAATTGCTTGCTACAGGAAATTTGCTTGACATTTATGCCTCGTCGGTCACAACGGTTCCCTTCTCGCTCACATAGATACCATCAAGGAACTTTCTTATATCCTTGTTCTTCACATGGCATTTCTGTCAAACATAGAAAAAAAAATGACAATGTTAAGAAGCCGATTGCTGTTACATCAGCTCGATATTGCAATGCCAAACAGAAGTAGACCTTGGACACTTATACCACAGAAAAGGGTCAGGAAGCACACATACCTGATTTATCAATGCACAAGATCGGGAAACAAGCTCAACATCGTTCCCGTCCAATATCAGCTCATCCTTAACTTTCTCTGAACGAAGAACAGTCACGCCTTCTAACATGTCCACCTTCCTCACCTGATGAGTACAATTGTAAAGTATAAAAAAAGAAACTCAAAAAAGTTGCATACAGCAAGTGGATCAAATATTTTTGTGAATTAGGTAGTAATTCAAAGGAAATTCAGTTTTCCATGTTGAAGGTTAGAACTGCAAAAGAAACGGCCAGAAAAAAGACCAGGATCAGCTAAAAAAAACTGACAACAGACTGAAAATAACAGGTCTATCGGCGTATGTATCATTCATGCCACCATATTTTACCATTGCACAAAGATTACTAATAAATGAATTATCATATGTTAGGAACCATTTCTTTTATAATGTTTCATGTAGAATTTTGCATCGGAGCCAACCATCCCAAGACAGAATTTAAGGGTTATATGAATCCTGGCGTATTGATCCGTAATTAACTTATAAAAAAACAATAGAAGTCCCATAAAATTATACACATCAAAATTCCCAGAAACAAAAAATTTGCAAGAAAACCTAGTATTCGAGAAAACAATATGGAGGACAGATGCATTCAAGCTCAATCAGCAGTTAAGAAACTGGGAAATCCCCCTTCCCCACTCCCCGCCAAAACCTCCCTCTCAAACACGCACCGACACACACAGCATGACAACGAGTTAGGATATCGGCTGCCCAAAACCCCTTTTTAACAGCAATTCATGCAGTAGGAAATTCTTTTGCTAAGTGATTGATTAATAAACTGCAGAGAAGTAGCGCAGTGGCTTGGGAATTGGTTATCATGGAAACAAAAACTCATGGCCACCAACTCGGCAAATGCCTAAGCATGCATAGCACCAATAAATGTATTGGCCATGTGGTTTTACACGAATAGGAGTACAATTAAGTCCCATGTTAGAAATGAACAACTGCTTAACAACCAAAACAATACACAAACTCATTTTCAAATAAAAAATTCAAGGAAATTTTGGATATCTCATCTCTTTCAGTGAGAAAGGCTATTCTACCTAACAAACATTTTCTCACGGAACTTCGAGTTGGCAGTCCCATTTAACAGAGTACTAGAGAAGGAGATTGGAAATCTCCTCACATTCTACCTTCCAGAAAAAAGTGCCAACTCTCAAGGCTCAAACTTATGATTCATGCCAACACCTTGGGACAAGCTTCAGTCATATATTTGATATACATGTTCTATGAAATTTCGTCCTGTTTTCCACCACTAAATATTTTGAAGATGCAGTGGGATGGATAATGCTTTCAAACCAATATTTCTTGCAATCCAAATAACCAGATACTCTAGCAAATGAAATGAAACAATAGGAGTGCCTTTACAATGATGACCAATGTGTGCAAATCAAACATCACGATAACGGAATACTGCACTTTCAAAATATAAAACAATAAAAAAAAATAGATACATCAAGGAAAGCAGTATGTCATCAGATCAAAACACGGCCAAAGGGCAAAAGCGTAGGATCACGAAAATTTGCAAAAATGAAACACCACAAAAGCAACCGATATCATTTTTTCTTTCATGGCAGCGCATCTTACCCGCTTCTCGCCCAGAAAGTTTCTGATCTCGATGGACGTGTTCGAGTTGGTGATGCTGGCGTTGATGGGGAAGTGAGCATAGACGAATCGCATCTTGTACCGGTAGCCCTTGGTGACGCCGGTGATGAGATTCTGGATGTGGCTAATGGCGGTGCGGATGGCGGCCATCGTGCGCCTCGACCCAAACCACGCGTCCACCTTCAGCTTGCGACCTCCCTCTGTGAGCTGGAAGTCGAGGCTCAGGTGCTTGAAGTCGCGGGTGAGGGTGCCCCTCGGCCCCTCCACCTTCACGAACTTCGCCTTCACCGTCACCGTCACCTCCTCCGGTATGTCCATCGTCTGAGAGGCCAATATGGTCTTCATCTTTGCCCGGCCTTCCGCAGAAACCGACTTGCAGATGCGACGGCCGACGAAGTAGTAGGAACAAACGAAAGACAGACTCGGGTGGAAGCTCCGGCCCTTAAACCCTAATCACGCTGCCCTTTTCTTGAGGATAAAATTACAAACTACCCCTTTAAAATTTTGCGAATTACAAGAAGCTGTCCCAATTAACAAAGAGACCCTCAACTTTCTCACAAAATTCCTAAACCGCCCGATATTAACGAAAACGTTCATATCAGCCGCTGGTTTTTTGTGTTTATTTCACACTCTTCTTTGTTTCTTGAGTCTCAGTAACAAGTCAGGATCTGAGCGGAGATAAAACAAAAAAAATGCCAAATCCTAAACATAATAAAATGAATAAACGGCACAATAAAAATAATTAATGGGCACACAGTATTCATAGGTGTTATTATTAAGATATTCAAATCAGCACGAGACTTCCATTTCAAGATCCAATTGAATAATGTGAATTGCCTTTTGATGAGGAGAAAGTTTTAGGACTCGATCCCATTTTTAATAGACAAGCTGAATTAATCAACTCCCAAGTTTAGTGAACTATGGCTTGAACCAAACTCCCCTAAATAATTCAGCCTGAAGTTTCCTAGTTTCAGTCATAAAACTGACACAAACCACGAAGGGATCATCATCGAGCCCACTTCATACGTGGTTCAGACCGGTTTGGCTGGCACCAAGGTCGTCTTAACTTGGTTCATTAAGCTAATGGATGAACACAAACTAACTCAGTGACACTGGCAACTCATGTATGAATACATTGGCTTTGTTTGTATGGGAGTTGATCTAAGTTGATAATAACTTTGCGGAGCCAGAAATTTTTTGCTAAGAAGCACTAGTTATATAATTTTGAATTTTTAAGAGGCACCTTAATGTAAATGAAAAAACAACCATGCTGCTAAACTATGAAAGTAAACACTTCTATGAACCCTACACTTGCTTCTGCCTCTGCCCTAAACATAAACATGTTTATACTCATTTAAAGAGATTCACAATATATAATAAATTGATGGCATTCTAGACTAAAGTGTGTGCTTATAGCTCTCACTAAATGGTTAACCTAGGGTCCGCACACATATATATGTGCTTCAAGGGGGCTGAATTGTAACACTCCATGTGAAGTTTAGTTTCTGTTAAAAGTTTTGATGAATCTTCAAATGTTTGTAAGAGAACTGATTAAGTTGTTGATTGTCATGGCTTCTAAAAGCATTAAAATCAATGATAGTAAAGAGTGAGTTAAAAGGTGGTTGATTTGGAACACTTTTGTTTCAAAAATGTATGTTTTAAAGTGTTCAAAGAAGGCATGAGTGTTGCCAAACGCCATGTAGTCAAAAGGGAGCAGTATTTTCATAGGCGTGTTCGCGTTGCCAAACGCGGGACAAAATGGCGCTCAGAACAAAGTGTTCTTGCGTGACTGAAGAACGGTAAAATCCGTTACCGTTCTTCCCCAAAAACACTAGACCCACGGTCCACGGAGAACAGGTTCCATCTCGCTCATCGCTCGCTCAAGCTTCTCTGTCACGCTGATTTCGCATCTCGTCCTTGCTCGCAAGGATCCTCGCCGTAGTTCGGCAATCTCTCTTTCTCTGTTTTGCTGTCGGATTGTCTCCCTCTTTGTTTATTGCTCCCGGATAAGAAAGGGCGTCGCCCTTCTATAGCAGGAGGTATTGCAGCGCGTTCTTTCTCTTTCTCTCTGTGTCTCTATGAGCATGTGTTGCCGCCGTAGAACCCTTTTCCGTAAGGTTAGGGGTTGCGATCGCAGCCCGTAATCTCTCTCCCTTTCTGTCTGTCTATCTTGCTGAGTGTGTGTCGCTGCTAAAGAAGCCTTCTCTGGCAATTTAGGGGTTGCAGCCCCTACTCCCTTTTCTATGCGTGTATGTGCCGGCGTTTGCTTGTTATTTTCTGTATAATTATTGTTGCATACCAATTGTTTGTGAAAGAGTCTCGAATTCGATTATTCTGTTCAAGCAAAGTTGGTCATCTCCTTCAACAGCGTTGTTGATTGCTCGGGTTGCTTTTAGTTCAAAGCAGAAAAAAGAGACAACTGGAAACTGGAAGCTTGTCTATTGCTTAACTTTTTGTTTTATTTGTTATAGATGGTTGAATCTTTATTTGTTGTAGACTGCACACGTCTATTATTGAAGGGAGTTATAGATAATTGAAGAGAAAATAGTGAACAAGTATTTCTCAATGAATAAAACAGGCTAAGCAATGGAAATTGCAAATACGGTACAGAAGATAATGACAACGGTCTCATATATGGGCATCTTTTGAAGATAATGTGTCAGAAAAACCTTTATTTTAAGATGGCATGTGACTTCTCCCCCTCTTGCCATCAATAAGATGCACGAACAACTTTAGTGCTTCAAAGTGTTATTTTTGAGGACGAAAGGAAAAAGTTGGGGTTTCAAGAAGGATATTGTGAATTGAGAAGCCTTCTAAAGTTACATTGTAATGCTAGGTGATCAAACCACTGAGTGCAGTTCAAAGACCTGGGCATATCTCTTGAAAATTGACAAAGGACCAAATCTCGTAAACTGCAAACTTCTTCCATCCGTTGCCATCTAAAAGTGAAATCTACTGTAGATTAGCATTTTTAGTATGGAAATAGAACCATCCAAAAATTTTCTGTTCAAATATGGGACCCAAATGCACCATGAGTTTGTTTATTAGGAGATTATTTACTGTGGACATGTTAATATATTTATTTCCAGCTATATTTGATTCTTAGTTTTATTGTTCCTAAAACATGGCTCTGTTAGTCAGGTTTAGGGTAGAAAGGGCTTACTTCATTCATGGACAAATCAATTCAGCATGATGCTTCTGCCGCTAATGCTACGGAAGAAAAATTCTTAGTGATGGAAAAAGCAAATGATGAACAACAGATCGCTAGTGAAGAGGAGAAGGTTAAGCAGCAGGTGGAACAAATGGTTGGGAAGGTTGATGAGGTAATTTGTTGTTACCATCAACATGTTTCGCTCCTTTTGGTTTTTTTATACTCCTCTTAGTTTGTCTTTACTAGAGCTGGATGAAAGATTGTGAATTTCTCATGTTATGCATATCTCTAATTAAAATCTGAGTTCTTTATGATGTCTTGGGCTCTGGCTTTATTTTCAGGCTCAGATTCTCGAGAATTGGACCTTATTGTGATTGTGGGATGTGTTACTTGTGTAGCGAAAGGATATTGTCTATGCCTTCAATCTTTATGTGGCATGTAGTGAGTGTAGTTCAACAATGCCACTGTTTCAAGTATCTTCTGGCAATAAAAACTTGACCCAGATAGGCAGCAGGTTTAGATGTTAATAAGCCTATTATATTCGCGTGTCATATCTTTGCAGGTGCTTTGTCACCTTTGAACGTACAAAAATGTGGTCACAGGAAGGTGGTTTATGATTCAAATCATCCATGATTTGACTTTTTTGAGCTTTTTCACACAAGCCTGGTTGATTATGTGACTTGAGTCTAGAGCTTGATAACTATTCTATCTGAAATATATGTGCCGTGGTGAAGGGATATCATTTATGAACATGTGCATACAACTACCTGCTAGATCCCATGATGGAAAACTGGAAAATTAGCAATCAAATGATTTAGTAGAAACAATTATCTGAAAACTGTGGTGATCCACAGTATTCATGACTGACTAGACTACTTAAGCAAACAGGACCTGTGCATTTTCATACAATAGGTCATAGTTGCAAATACATGTTACTGCTACCAATTTCATTGTCGTCCCTAAAGTTTTTTCGTTCAATAATGGTCCCACTTTTTTCATATGAAAGTCATCATGAGCACATTTGCTTGGTCCTTGCCAGTAAGTGCTCACGTCTATGTGAGAACAGAACTTGGAAAACACGTTTCTAGAACAACTAGCAAATATGTGGACATTCCTAGGAAAGTGGTGAACCCATCTTGACATGGGTGCCAGACATGGCAAAATCGTATTTTACACTTTTTTGGTCTATTTTGGCACTCTTTTTTTAGCAATTTATATTTTATGAATACAAATAATGAATATATGTGTTTTTAGTTTACATTCTTGTTATATATATATATATATATATATATATATATATATATATACATATATAATTATATATACATGCATGTTTCTATGTATGTATGTATCATGCACACACATACATAGAGGGCCGTGTCCCCACACTCAATCTTTTTGAAAATGCTCCACGCCGGTGTCCGAGCTGCACACATCCCATGTTACATAGATGAAACTTGTACGGTAGACAATGAACCATGCATGATCAATTATTGTGAAAAACAATTTGAAAAAATGAAACATATAGAATCATTTCCTCATATTTTGTGGGTTGTACTCCCTGGCGGGAGGACATCCAAGTAGTTTGGTTCTGCTAATGAATTAACATTATTAATCCATTTTTTCAGTTTAATTAGCATAATATATTTATCTGAAAGCTTAAAGATAGCTTATCTTATCATATTTACTCATAGATAAACCATTACCAAAACACATTTGAGGATCAATTTTGAGTGTGATCAATGATTGCCTTAAACACGAGACCAATATTTTCAGGTTTTATTAATGGATGTTTGGAAACATTAACACTAGTTACAACAGTGAGGTGGAAAGAACCACATGTTATTTCGAAAGAACTATGCAACTGTATGCTAGTTTATAATTTCCTGATACTAGAACCAATCAAAAGCTTCCTGTTGCTATAATTTTATTTTCTGCTCTTGTAATCTGTTTTCATTGTTACTGGTTCTTATAGTGCTTATACAAGTAGGCATCAATTCAGAATAAGTGGTTGTACCTACCTAGACCTATTGAATTGTCGTATAATAAGCACATGAAGAACTATAAGCAATGTGCTATCTTGTTGTAAAAAAGCAATGAATATGTTTCTCGTTGACCCCATTGATTAACAAGAAAGTATCAATTGAATAATCTTACATACTTGATTAACATCATTTTTAGACAAAAAAAGTTAAAGCCTGGAGGATACACTTGTTTAACATTGTAGAGGTGTGATAGTAAGTTCGTAAGTGCTGGTACATGTATTACTATCTGACTAGGAATTTATTGATTGTTATATATATATTTATATAATTTTGAGTTAATGTTAAAGAGCATTCAATAGAAACTGGATGATTGCTTAGAAATCAGTGGGATAACTGGAACGTGCTGTTTAATAACTTCACTATATTGTTATTAATATGCAGCTAGAACAGAGAATAAATAAAGTGGCTCAGTTCTATTCATCTATCGGCAAAAAGAAATCAAATAACACCAAAGGCAATTCTGTAAAGGACAGAGAGAGGGATAAAGTGACTGCAAACCTGAAAAGACAAGAAGCAGCTCAACGAGAGATTGCATCTGAGAAGCGAATGCAAGAACTCATTCGACAGTTTGGTACAATATTGCGCCAGGTTCCATTTTCCTCTATTGCTCAAAGATGATTAGTAGTCATAAAAAATGGTTATGTTCCACTAGATCTGCTGATGTTCCATTTGATGTAGCCTAAATGACCTGCTTTAATCTCTGTTGGCTTCTTTTCTGACACATGGGTGTGGGTATGGGTGCAGAAATAGGGGTGAAGTAAATATACACACACACACACACACACACACACACACACACACACAGAGAGAGAGAGAGAGAGAGAGAGAGAGAGAGAGAGAGAGAGAGAGAGAGAGAGTTGGCAAGAGCACTCATAAATTACAAAATTTCTTTTATTGCGTTTAGTATTATTAATCAATAAAAAATTGTAATAATTATTACATTGTATCAAATAAAAAACCACAACTACATTGTTCACATTTCACAATTACGAACACTTTTCATGACAATAAATTGAAACAACAAATAAGTATGCTAGGAAAGAATCTTTATACCACTACTCTTTAAATGACTAGGAGAAAAGAAAAATACATTTAGGTAGCGTTTGATAAACAGGAAATTTGAAATAGGAAATATGTTTCTGGAAATAAAATTCCAGAAACAGTGAAACGGAAATATTATTCCGTGATTTACAAAATGGCCGTGTGTTTGATAAGGGGGAAAGGTCGAAGGTGAGGAGGGAAGGAGAAGAGTGGGAGGAGGAAACGGGAAGGAGAAGAGGGGAAGATGGGAAGATGGCACGAGGGGAAGAAGGGGAGGGGAAAAAGGGAAGGTGGGGAGTAGGGCAGGAAGAAGGGGAAGGAGGGGAGTAGGGCACGAAGAGGGGGAAGAAGGGGAGGGGAAAAAGGGAAGGAGGGGAGTAGGGCACGAAGAGGGGGAAGATGGGAAGAAGGGAAGGAGGGGAGTAGGGCACGAAGAGGGACAGAGAAGAGAATGGGTTCGATTTGGCGTAACCTCTTCTTTTCCTTCCCGTCTTCCTCCTCCCCTTCTTCCCCTCTTCTCCTTCCCGTCTTCCTCCTCCCCCTCTTCTCTGAGATCACGAGGTAGCGGATGGGTTCGATTTGGCGTAACCTGAAGAAGTCGACAGAGAAGGGAACCCCCTCTTCTCCTTCCCTCCTCACCGTCTTCCTCCTCCCCCTCTTCTCCTTCCCTCCTCACCGTGCCTTCCCCCCCTTCTTCCTCTCTTCCCCT